>JAZGTI010002869.1:13048-33904 GCA_036877585.1 Botia kubotai
AGAACTGAGTATGAAACTATAAGAAAACAGCACACAACATTTGGGAGGTATGTGTTGAGCCTTTGTAAAGAGATAATGCTGGTAAATTTCCCATCTGAGGTCCGTGTAATGTGCACAGTCAAACATACTTTACATTCTCTCCAGCTGTGCTGATCACATTTACTGGCTTATGTGCTCAGTTATCCTGCAATCTGCACAGATTTGCACATGTGCTGCTAAGACTGAATGGTCGTTTAACTTGTCAATAAAAAAGTGATTCTGATGAGCAGAAGGAAGGGAGAAAAATGCATGATTTCAAATGCTTCTGCAGAAGCACTATTAGATAAGGGACATTAACAACAGTCAGTAAAAATAAATGCTCAAAAACATGCCTGTAATATATCACATGAGCAGCCTGACAGACACAATCTCACTAAGTCTCACAGCTGTCAGTGTGTGCCGTGTCTAATTATGCATCATGGCTTACACAACATATCCAAGAGAAAGACTTAATTTGCCAAGTGCTGTCCTATCAGCTGCAATTAAACAGTTAGCATGTCACTTTGTCCCTCAATGCTTTAATGACAGTAGTCCTTTAACTCAATGTAAAAATACATTACGATAAATATTTTCCTTAGCTCTTTCTTATTGTATGGCTATACAAAGAAAGAAATGAATTGAACTGAATTCTGGAAGTGTCACTTTTTGAACATACATATGTTTTGCTTTTAGATGGTTGCTAAATGCTAAGAATGAAGCTAAGGCAGTGCTTCATACTGCACAAGCAACTGTAGGCTGTATGTTACAGTGATTTAACTGTGATATAATCGATCAGATGTTCAAAGTGTTGTTATGCATGTCATAAATCAGAACAATGTAACAATCAAAGAATGTTCTGCATTAAAGTTGAATTCGGCTGATGTATGTGTTCTGAACATGAACAATTGGACCAATCAAAGCATTAATCTGTAGCATCATCTCACCTGCAGAACCTCCTCTGTATCTTTAGCTTTTCCTGCAGCTGTGGAGCTCCTTGCATTAGCGGCTGCAGCAGCAGCAGCTTTGGCCTGTTTTCTCTTGGCTCTCTCCGCCTGAACATTGGTGAAGTAGTTCACTGCAGCAAACTCGATAAGGGCCGAGAACACAAATGCAAAACACACCGCTATGAACCAATCCATAGCAGTGGCGTACGAGACCTTGGGCAGAGAGTGCCGGGCGCTGATGCTGAGGGTCGTCATGGTGAGGACAGTGGTGATTCCTGTGATCACATATAAAATATTGTGATACTAATTAGCATAACTAATATGCTTCAAGTAGCAACTAACACAGAAGGCTACTTCTTAATACAAAATGAAACATTACAATACTTCAAACAAAAGGTACAGAACAGTTTTCCTTGGGGGTCCACCCCCTGTGTGTGTGTGTTGGGGTGTTGAAATCCACTTGTATAGGCAATCAACTAGTATGTTATTTTTTTGTATAAGTAACTAAGGTTTAGGTGAGTTTTCATAAACTAAATGTTAGAAGGTCAGATCCAAAACCAGCTGACATTTTGGATTATAAAATCAGTAAAATCAGTTTTATTAATATTAGCGCATCAAGCAGTGATATTTAAAACCACTAGGGGGAGTCACAGATCCACTGTTAACCGTGACATCTTAGGTTGGAAGAGTGTGTCTCTATGTGAAACTAAACCCTGCCACAGAGCAGTAAGCATGCCAGACACTGAGTCACACACGTGGATGTATCAACACGCAAATACACACAATCATGGAGGCAGCCAGTATCCCTTCTCCTCCCACACACAGCCTCTCTCTACTTACACACATATTATATATTATATGCACACACACCCACATGCATGTACTAATAAAACACAGCAATCACACTCTCCCTCATTCTCTCTGAATTCTAGAGCATGAAAGTGGCAAAAGATTTTTGAACATGGATGTATAATATATATACTGTATATTTAACATGGGCACTGTTCTTGTACGTAAAATTGTTTGGGGCATTGGATGTTTGATGGTGTAAAAGCTTTTCTGAACTCCACATGAAGCAGTGGCTTTGGGAAACACTATAATTAGTTGTCATTAAACACGTCAAAAACATAAATTATTTCCATTATTATAAAGCAGGTTTTTTTAATCATGGCAGTACTTGTAGTACTGTCTTTAATATACAGTATATTAAGTTATTAAAATCATTCAATTACAGTATTTTACTGTATTAAATTAATAAAAATATAATGAAAAGCATCATGGGAAAAGCATCATACTGTACTCTTTTGTCATAAAAGTAATGTCACATGCAAAATCATTTAATGGTCTATTTCCTGTTCTTGCTGTTTCCTCTTTCTTTAGATTCTGAGGTTTTTATCAGACTGCTAATGTATTTCTCATAATCATTCATTGCTACCGAAAATGCAAACAGCAAAGGGACAAACACATGAGGGGAACAGTGAAGCTGACATTTTCTCATCCAGTTTTTACCTAGTTAGAATGATAAACAGCTGCTTCTGTACTCATAATGGCACTCGTGTGGATGATACAAGTATACTGCTATTTGAACCCAAATATCACAGCGTAAGAAAACAGACCTGTAGGGTGGCGATTCATCTAACTCAGGATCAGACCAAGCAAATGAAGAGAGTGTTATGACAGCCTGTGGTGTAGATCAGCTCACAGCTCTGGAGAATAATCCACACCCTTTAGAACACTTCACACAGTCATAGCGCACTCACAGACGCCTACATGCAGACCTATCTGGAGCGATCGATAGGTACATCACAGGCTACATTTAGCCAGAGGTGCAGGATGTGTTTTAGTTCACTTTTTCTGCGGAATCTACAGAGATGTAAAGCTTTAAGTGTTTTCGTACTCATGTTGGACGGGCATCTGAAACTCAGGTGACGTTGTAATGCTGATAAGAGCTGATACTACAATGATACTACAATGGAAGCAAAAGCTGATAACAGGCATCCTTTAATTTAGATTAGGTTCAACTTTATTGTCATTATGCAGAGTACAGAGCTAATGAAATTCAGTTAGCATCTAACCAGAAGTGCAAGAATACAGTGATTTTATATACAGATAAGTGCAGGTGTAAGTACTGCAGCATAGTGAAGTTTTAAATTACAGTATGCACAGTATAACTTACAGTGGAGTTATAATATACAATATTTAACAGTGTATGTACAGAATATGAACAACGGGTGAAAATGTAGAGTTATATGTGTACTATTAACAGCAACAATGCAAATACAGATGGTTATATGTGCAATAACATTGTTAAACAATGTACAGCCTGTGCAAAATATAAGTACTGCAAATAACATGTCTGTAGAAGTTGTTTACTGTACTTAGTACAGTAACATTGTTAGGCAGTGTACAGTGTGATAGTTTAAGCAGTGTGCATATTGTGCCAAATTTGAAAAGTGAAAATATATGTTCATAAAGTACTGGAGCCAGTGCAATAAAAGATTGGTGGTGTGGAGCTCAGCAGGGCCACAGCCATGAGGAAGAAGCTCTTCCTGAGTACACACCTACTAATGTGACAGCGTAGATTCTTGTAATGCCTGCTGGATGGCACAGCATCCCTGATAATGTTCCTTGCCTTGCCCAGGCAGTGCTTGTGATAAATCTTCTCAATGGTGGGTAGCTGAATGTTGTTGATCTATTGAGCAGTTTTCACCCCCCACTGGAATGCTTTGTGGTCTGAAGTGGAGCAGTTGCTGTACCACAATGAGAAGCAGTTTGTGAGTAATCTCTCAATGGTACAGTGGTAGAGTCCACAATATTCCTGCGACACAGGTGAACATTCTTAAGGCTCCGTAAAAAGTAAAGGCACTGCTGCACCAGGGGGGAGGTGTTTAGGGGCCAGGTGAGGTCATTAGAGCTGTGGATGCCAAGGAACTTGACTCTACACGCACCACTATAGCTTTGTTGATGTAGATGGGAGTGTGCATGACTCTTAGTCCACCTGAAGTTCACAATAATCTTCTTGGTCATCTGGGTGTTTAGTTCCAGATTGTTGCCGGTACACGACATAGCCAGATGCTGTACCTCATCCCTATAGGCCGACTCATTGTCATCCTTGATCTGACCTACCACCGTGGTGTCATCTGCGAACTTGGTTATGATGTTGGAGCCATAAACATAAATGTGGTAATGGGTGAATAGGTAGTACAGATGAGGGCTTAGCACTCAGCCCTGTGGCATGCCGGTGTTCGGGGTGATGATGGAGGAGGAGAGGTTATCTAATGTAACAGAATGGGGTCTGTTAGTCAGAAAGACCAGAGTCCAGTTACAGAGGGATGTGCTGATTCCAAGCTGGCTGAGCTTGGAGATCAGCTTGGAGGAGATTACAGCATTGATTACAGAACTGAAGTCCAGGAACAGCATCTTGACATGTGTGTTATGACTGTCCAGTTGGGTTAGGGCACAGTGGAGTGTCATAGAGATTCTGTCCTCTGTTATACTATTGTGCCGCTAGGCAAACTAGTGTGGGCACTAGTAGCAGGGAGACAGGATTTGAAGTGGGATAGAACCAGTCTCTCAAAGCACTTGGCAATTGACGACAGGACAGAAGTCATTAAGGGCTGAAGCTGTGGAGTGCTTTAGTACTGGCACCATGGTGGAGGTCTTAAAAAAATAATGAAAATAATGAAAAAAATGCACAGCTGCCTGGGCCAGGGACAGATTGAAAATGTCTATAAAGACCTTGGCCAGCTGCTCTGGACAGGCTCTAAGCACATGCCTGTTTGTAGTGCTGGGGACATGTTGATAAAATTTAGGGATAACAGATCTTTGAACACAAGTGCAGTGTTCAAAGTGCCCAGCAACAATAAAAGCCTTATCTGGGTGCAAGGTTTGTAGTTTGCTAACAGCAGTCCAAAATTCTTTTATAGCCTCATCAGCATTAGCATCTGGCGGTACAAAAACTGGCGGTTTTGTTTCCAAACAAGTAGTTTTCATTACATCAAAACTTTCCACCCTCTCTCTCTGACCTTTGCATTTAAATAGGCTGTAAAATTGCTGAAAAGTGAATAGGTGTTAACGGGTACACGTGGGTGATCGTATGTAAATATGCTTGTGGCTGTCATATTACGACCAATTTCTGAACGGCCCATTTTTGTAGCTTAGTTTCAATAAGCAATCTGGGTGGGCCAGACAGGCAGCTTTTCATTATAAACTCGCTTATTTCAAAAGATGAGGGAAAATCCTGTTATTAAACACTACCAGACTAATTTCAAACTACTATGTATTAACTATTACAGAATGAAAAAAAGCAGCAGAGCTTTTAGCTCCCAACACATGCACAAGAACTGTGTGCGGAGAAATCAAAATATGGAAACCATCGCAGAACAGATAAACAACCCATCACCGTGGTTTCATGCTGAGGCTGCTCTAAATATGCACTGGCTATCAAAATCCCACACTGTCATTACCCAGGAACCCTGTCACTAAGCTTACTTCCATGTAGGACATGAAAATCACTCCTCTGGCCCGAGTCCAAATGCAGAGCTGTTAGTAGCCATCTGAAGGTGGGTCATTGTTACACTTTTCCAGTGGAGAATGAGAGCGTGCTATTCTCAGCATCTTCAGTGCCCCAGGTGAAGTTCGGAAGGAAGCAAGCATGTGTGTGACTGTATGTCTATGTAGATGTGTGTGTATGATTTAGCAGATTGCACCAGACACATAAGGTCATAACAGATAAGGGTGATGTCACAGATTGGAAAGTGGAAAGCATTTAATAAGCAGATGACAAATGCTGAGGTTGACACAGAGACCATTAGAACTCAGGAACGTCCTTTCACTTGTTCACACCTGATGTGTTCTTGATACGCACAAAAACTTTTTTCAAGCAGGAGAAAACAATGCTTTGTAAAACTGCTAAAAGGAGCTGTTGTATGAATAAAGAAGACATGGAACATGGGGCTTGAGTCATATTGGCTGTTATAAACAAAAGGACAAGAAATGTTTTGCTCAGACACTAAAACGCAACACATATAGTTTGTGCGCTATGAAAAGTTAACATCGCAAAAGATGTGCAAAGCCTAGAAGCAGAGTTAAAAAAGTGACACTAACCCTCTTTTAAATGCAAGTGTGAAACATTGTTTAACTCATGGTTAAAAGGTTAAAGTGGCATAGAGAAATTGATAGATCGATAGACAGACAGACAGACAGACAGACGACAAGCAAGGTAGGTACAAAACTATGAAAAACCGAGAGGGCTGTGACAGAAGGCAGTAGCACTTCTTTCTATATTTGCATGTAAATGGTCTCTGCGGCTGAGAGGGGAAACAGTGCAAAAGATTTGCGTGTACCACATACCAAAGACAGTTCTGGCGGGCACAGACTCCTTATTTATCCAGAAAGACACTTGGGAAAGGATTACAGTCATGATGCAGGGGATGTACGTCTGAATCATGAAGTAGCCCATTTTCCGTTTCAAGTGGAAGTAGACCGTCATCACAACATATTCACCTGAAAGAACAGAGCAAATAGGAAGTGCCTTATTAACCTGAACGCAGACATGCTAAAGAACAAGGTCAGAATGACAGTCTGTCACTACAGTTGACTTATTTTGACTTAATTGCAAAGTTTTTTGCCTGTTAAGCTGCACTGGTGGATTCATCTTATTTGAACAGAATGAGGTTTGCGTCGTACTGGGAAGCGATGCTTCAGTAGTTAAATCAAAGCTGAAAACTCCAAATCTCTCATGTAATTTTGATTAAAAAAAGTAATAAATAAATAAACAAATGGCATTGTTTTTTCACATCTGTTTTACTGAAGCACAAGGTTTCTTTGGGTTCAGGCCTATATTCTAAAAACAAGACTGAAGCATTAATATTGACCTTACCTTTAATCTGACATTGGACCACATGTCATATGTAAAATTGTTTATTGTTTAATCTAAATAAAAAATATTTTACATGTAATCCACACTAAGTAGGTGAATGAGGGTCACTCCAGGTGTCTTTAATCGTGCATGACAGAAAATGGATTAATTTGTGACGTGACATGAAGATCTCGGCTTATTAGCTTTATATATATATATAAGCTTTTGATATATATTCAAAACCACTTGAGGTTTTGAAAAAGTGATATATATTCCAAACCATTGGAGGTAAAAACACAACTGTATATGACACACACAGGATTAGTCGTAGGAGTTCTCTAACAAAATCTCTAAAAAGTAACTGTTGCATAATCAATCCTGAGCAGAAGTTTTATACTCAAAACTAGATCTGTGTTTCCAGCAAGGCAGCATTTGAATAGTGTTGAAGTTGTCAACAAATTTGGTTTTCAGGTCTTGGCTCTGTGTAAATGACATTCAGCTTCAGTTGTTACTGTTGTCATGGCAGCCAGTGTGTGTCTGTCAGCTGTGCATCAATATCAACAAACAACACTCATTCATTTGCTTTTTTTAATGAGGATTGTTAATGTGCTGATTTGGACAGGGTTCAGATCTCTGTAGATTTTACTAAAATATGAGTCTGATGTCTGAATGTAGGCACTCTGGAAGGTCACAAGCTCTGCATGAGTAGGTAAAACAGACATGGGTATGTGATATAATTATGTATATAATTTCTGGAAGAAGGTGAGAATTATGACCCTGCTGCTACAGTTACTGTTAAGCAGTCTGTTCGTGTGTCATTATGAGTGTGTGTGTGTGTGTGTGTGTGTGTGTACCTGTGATGGACTTCACGGTTTCACTGGACACAGTCTGTCCAATCAGGTCATACTGGACCAGGCTAGAGGACTCAGGTGGAACCTCCACAGAGTGCTGAGGGCCTTTAGTCCAGGTGTAGATCACCTCGGTCATTGGATAAGCATCTGACACAGAGCAGAATATTACAAGAACTTTCAGGGTCAGTTTATCGCAACATCTGTGACATTGTTTATGAATATAACAATGAGACTGAACAGAGAGCACATGGAGACATTTGCTTCAGTCTCCTGTTTCACCAGAGAAAAAGTAAAAGAGAAACCAACAAGAGAAATGTTTGCATACAGGTACAATAAAAGAGCAATTAAATAATGATGGACATGAATTAGGCTTCGAAAGAACATGAGAAGCTTTGAGTTCATGTTGAGATCTCTGAATTTTGATGTCTTGCCAAATCTGAGCCCAGTCTATGAGATTTTAAACTTATCTTTTTGTTCTATCACATACTTTTTGTCCAGCCTATTATTACTCTCAAATGTCTTTTATGTATAGAACAATAACTTGGTCACTTTTTTTAAAGTTGTATATTTGGTTATTTGTGTATTTGGTTACCAAGAAAACAACAGTGTCAGTACAGAGCTTGAGATACTGAATAATACCTGAGAAGAGAAAGAGAAAGGTAAATACTTCATTTGTCAACAGAATATTTTTATTGTGCATAATTTCCAATCAAGATGTAATTCTGTCAAATCATGCTGAAAGTGTGAAAATGTTATTTGTGTGCATCTACGTAGGATGCATGAAATGCCAGCTAAAAATGTAGCTGCAGCAAGACAATTATGTTATTATCAAAATACATGATCTGAGATGAAATTTGCAGGTTTAGAAAAATGTCAGTTTAATAAAAATGGTTCAAGTGAGTTTTTCTGAGTTCACACACTGTGCTCAGATGTGGCAAAATATAAAGGTCTAAATAAATTAAACTAATTTTGATTAAAAAAAAAAGGTGTGACAAAGTTGATAATTAAATTAAATTTATTTAAAACGCTATTAAGCCCCTGAGCTATAAAAGAGCAACCTCTGAGAAGTAATATTTTCCTCTCAGTATGCCCACGCTTGGCACTACACATATTAGTCCTGGAGATCAGGGTTGAATGACCACTGTGAAGACATTTCTTCTCACTGCTGCCCACCTTCTTCACAGCGTGCGCCAATCTTAAATCTGAGCCAAGGACCGAACAGAAGAACCATCCTGACACAGAAATCAGATCCACTGACAAAATCTCTCACTCAGAATCAGACATATTTCATTTATGGAGGAGAAATCCATACATCAAACAACGCACACTCTGAGATGAGCTGACTGCACATTCTGCAGTTGTCTGCACATTCCCTCTGCACCTGTCCTCCTTTGAGATTATCATCACTCTCTCCATCTTTATCTCTCTCTTTCTCTCTCCTTCACACTCTCTCATTCTCCATCTCTGCTTCTGAACCCCCACACACTGGGAAACAGAGCAGAGGAAGAGGTTTCCAAGACACCCACCAACAACCCCATAGAGATGGAAAGAGAGAGCAAGAACAAATGAAAGGGAGAGAGAGAAAGGACAAGAGAAATGTTTCTGTTTTGTGCATATGATCCAAAAGTCACACTGGGCTGTCGTCAGGAAGGGACAAAAGGGAACGTTCTTCCAGGCCCTGTGAATTTTAACAGCGCTCCAACACTGTGCATGACAGAATTACTTTATAGGGAGTGAATTAAACCAAGAGGGAATAACAGAAATGTCATTAAAAAGAGCATGATTGTGAACAAGATTTAAACATTATCTGACTCATCACTCATTATCTGTGAGTGATACTTACTGTACAGAAGTGGCTGTCACGATGCTAGCTAGTGTTGTACAGTATATGGTAGCCAAGACCTTAAGTTTGTTGACAGGGTTGCTAAGGCATTCTGGGTGGCTTTTAAGAGTGTTAATACAGTATGTGGTTGCTAAGGTGTTCTGCTTGGTTGCTAGGGTATCCCTATTTGTGGTTTGCTGATTGCTGATGTCTGTATTATTCATGTTCATAGCACAAATGTTTCTCCTAGGATTTAAGGTTCAAATCTCTAACCCAAAGGAAAAGCAGTAGTGGAGAAAGAGATCATAACAGAGCAAGAAATGTGTCCGAACCAAGAAAGAGTGTAAAATAAAAATCGAGAGCTGTTGTAGGTCTATGTTGTCCTGGGGCAAGAGGGAAAACTGTGGTGACCTTCTCGGCTCTACAGGGGAAGAGCAGCTCTCTGTCTCTCCCCCAGGCCCAGAAAAATAACAGAAATATGTATAAGAAGACAAAGAGAAGGTGAGAAAGAGAGTCAGAGTCAGAGAGAACAAGACAGAGCAAGAGAGAGTGAATGATCCGTTAGCACATTAACACCACTTTAAAAAACTAAATTTGTGAACGTCCTCCAACACAATGTCACAATCCACCAGCAGGAGCTTCTCTGGGCTGATTGTATCTCCACATCTCCCAGCAGCCTCCATAAAAGAGCCCAACTCACATGTCACATATTCCTATTTGAGATTAAACCCTCTTTTCACTGTTTTCTTTCTTTTCCTGTGCTTTTTTTGTGGTTTTCATTTTAATTTCTGCTGACCGACTGTCGTGAACAGTGCTGCTGATATGGAGATTCTTTGTTCAGTTTATAGAGTATGAACCAACTCTGTATTTACACGGTCTGAGGAAGGAAGTCATTTTCCTAGTGGAGAAAAGTTGTTTTGAGATCTCCAAGGTATTGTGGTTAAATTTAGGTTTAGCTTATATATACACCAGGCAAGAAAAATTCTAATGTTATGAGTTCACATTTATTGGTCATTTTAGAAGAAGAAATAATCATAGATAATCAGTTTTTAAAATGTTTAAACAAGCATTTAGGACCCCAGCAGTTCTTTATAATATAATACTTTATATTTTACAATATTTTAAAGGTTTTGTCCCTAATAGCAACCTCAGCCCTTATCCAACTCCGTGTTAACTTTAAAATTTCTCCTGTGGAATAATAACACACTGTAAACTTCACACCAGTGTTTCTACATGGCAAAAGAGCAAACTGAGAGCACATGGTGGACAGAAAGGGAGTGCTTGTGAGCCCTTGTCTGAAACCTACTAACATATAGGACATCCTATGGTCTTATGACAGCGTACAGAATTTAACTAAATCATCTATTCTGTTCTCTGTAGGAACTGTTAAATCATCTGTAGCTAAAGAAGAGAAAAAAAATCCTTTTAGCCGAGATTATTCCAGTAAACATCAAGAGACACTTCTTAACTTCATTCAATACACTTTATCTGTCTTAACATGCACTCTTATACATTTCTTTCTCTGTGGTAAAAAATAAGCATAAATAAAGTTAAATCCTCACAACTCCCAAATTTAAGCGGGCAGGAGTGGCCGTCCATCGGAAAATCCACAAGTCTCATTGGGCATTCAGCAATTATTGTCAGCCTGTAGAAAACATACAGAAACATGATAAAAACATTGTATTTTCCACCCATACCATCAAAGATTACCATGATTTATTAAAGACAAATGTGTTTTTGAATCAACTTGTCATTGTCAGGCTGTCATTGTCAGCCTTGGACTGGACAGGTGTGCGAGTACCTCATGGTGTAGAGGATGGTTCCATTCTTCATGATCCGGAAGAGTCTGTTGGGCGCAGTCATGTTGTGAGCCACAGACCTTTTGCCATTTCTGAAGAATGTGTCAGGGGTCCAGACTTTGGTCACCATGAGGTTATTTAGACGAAGGATCTCCACTGGACCTTCATACTGCAACCTCCTGTCCACCCACGTCTGGCGGAAAAAGACATCCATGGTGTACTCCTGAAGGAGAAGAGGTGTTGAAGGCAAAACAGGCAAAACTAAATCCAAAAAACTGCCCAAAACAGTCTGATTTCCTTTTGCACAAAACTCTTTTGGAGATAATTTATTTGGAGATATAATAACTTTTTAATTCAAACTGCAAAAAACTCCATCAGACAAACACTTCTCTCATGGTGACAAAGTGCTGTTGCCAAATTTCCCCCTAACCCTTCAAGACCAATGATGTATAACTTGAATGTACTGTAAGTTGCTTTGGATAAAAGCATCTGCCAAATATGTAAGTGTAAATGTTCTTATCATTGCAGGTAATAAAGCCTAAGCCAAACACTGCAGGGTTGGTCACATTTCACCACATTATACGGTTGAGTGAGGTGTTGAAACTCACAATGGTCCCACAGGAAGATCCCTGCCAAAACGTTTGACTCAATAACATTTTTTGTTTTCAATCTGCACTTCACAGTGGCCGATTCACTCTGACTGAGCAGGTAACAGCACCTCACATTGATCTAAATGGCATACTGCCTGAATTATTTATTTTTATAGTATCTCAGTGGACTAATGTGACACCTTATATAACAACTGTTTTACTACACATAACATCTCACACACGCATGTATAAACTGTACACACACTCAATATCACAAAATCTCAGGTCACTTACCATCTCCACGTCAGACACAGGGCCAAAACTCGTAACGTAAATATCTGTTTTCACCTCCGTCACTGGGCCTGTACAGACACAGGAACCATTAGAATCACTACACTATGACCACCAACATATCTGCACAGAAATATACCATAGCTGAAAGAAACTTAAATTATAAAAATCTGACCACTAGTCACTCTAAATATGATCTATAGCAACTATGACCCAAACCAGATCTTAATGCTCGTCCAAACAGATGGATTACCAGAGAATATTTATTGTTTTTGTGCTGTCAGTCAACAGGAAACAGCCCATCTTACTTCCTTTTTTTGAAACAGCAATTTCAACAACAAAGAAATATAGGATGGGACTTGATGTGAATTGATTGGCTTGTGAAAAAACTGAAACCAATTGCCAAATACACTATTAACATTTTGATGATAGATTATGCAGACGTTTTTTTTAAATACCATGCATTTTTTTAAATACCATGATTATTTGACCAGAAACATGTATTAAAGAAAGTAAACAGGGTCGATTTTTATTTAATGTAAACTTTAACATTACTCACATTATCTGGAAGTTAAATGGTTCCTTGAAGAAAGAAAAATGAATGACTAAACATAAATGAGGACTCACTAAACAGTGTCACTAAACACAGACTCCGACACGCAAAGTTTTTAATTACATGATTAATCACTCAAACATCTCATTGGCTGAGCTCATGAGCGTGAACTCAAAACGTTCTGAAGTTACTTTGATAGATTCTTAAGTAAATCACTTAGGAATGAAGAACCTTCAGTCAAACACTAAGAAAATGGACTATCTGTCATTTAACCGAAACTCAAAGCATATTTCACAACCGACAACCATGAATCCTACAGAAATATGAAAGACAGGAAAATTCTTCGGTCCAACGCACACATGCCCATATGAAAGAAAAATAATAGATCTCTTGAATATCTCAATTGTTTAACACAGACAGCTATAAGATTAAACACAAAAACAAAAAGTAAGTCTCTCTAATAGTCATCAATCATTACAAAGTACTTTTTAATATTACAAAAAGAAGTTGTGTAAAATGTAAATTCTGCACTCTTGTATTATTCCAAACTCACATATTTTTTGAAGATCAAAAAGGTTAACAGCCGTCATGGGGTTTCAGGTGATGTGGAATATATATGTCAAATTGACTTGTTATAATGAGGCTTTTCGGAGCTTAACAGACTATGAACTGTCTTGTATGGAAACAGCTACATGAAGATGCTTATCCTTTGGCAACACTAACAACATATTGTACTGGTTCAGACCAACAGAAATAAATAATTAAACAGTTAAAAAATTTTCATTTTTGGATGAACTGTTCGCGCTAAAGCCAAAAGTACATTTTTTTCAGTCCTCATGGCACTGTCAAACTATCAAACCTATTTCAGATAACAACAGCCAGGCCAGTGATAAGAGACACTCAAGCCCTGATATCTATCATTTCTGAAGCACTACATTCTTTGGCAAGGGCAACACATATGATCCTACTATAACTATGAATCCACAACATCTAGCTGAGAGCTGATGAAGCCCCTCAGCCTGATCCAGCTCAGCTCGAGAGCTCTTGTTGTGTGAAGGTGGGTGTGCTGTTCTGTTCTGAGAGATGTGCTCTCTGCCTCTTCACTAAAGTTACATAAAAAAACAGTGCTTTATTCCCAAACGCCAATCACATCCCAGCGTTATGCACAAAAATCCAGTCTATACTGATTTGATTATTTATTTCTTGGGTGGTGGGGGGACGAAAAGAGAAAAAGGGAAAGCGGAAGCGCTGACGTTTGTAGTCAGTCTTGATAGTGTTTTTCTTTACAGTAACTTTCATTAGTAAGTCATTTTTAAATATTATGTAATGATTATAACAGCAGTGGTTCGTGTATATTTATATATACAATATCTGCTAAGCATTGTGTAATACAATAACGCTTGCTTATGCCATTAATGAAGGTTTTTTCATTTTGTAGGAACATGAAGTCTTATTATCTTCCCAAGACATACATAACACACACACACACACACACACACAGTTATCTCTGTTACGTACGCGTGGTCAACAGCAACAAAAAAATGGGATACAGTACACAAAACAAAAGCTACAGTACAAGCATGATGCTGAGAATCAACTGTACAGCAGCGCGTCATTTGGCTGCGCAAAAGATGTTAAAAAGAGCCGGGTTGCCAATGCGCACTCTGTTAAAAGACAGAAGAGCGCAGAGAATCTGTGCCGTTTACGCACACAAAGAGAACATCCGCACTCTTCATACTTATAATGTGCATTAAGCGGCTTTCTCATGCCGTTTACATAACCAAACTCGCGCAGATATACAAAACGCACCGATCTAATAGGTACGCGGAGAGCAGAAAAAGAGAGTGGGCAGCAAAAGGACATTTGGAGTTGGCTAACTCCCCCATAGGACACCATTCCTCACCAAATAAACAACACTTAGTAAACAACATGCGACCTCCATAAAACATTTGGAAAGCTCACTTTGCATAATGAACTGTACCATTAATTATTGACAAAGCGCATCTGGAACATGACAGTGCGGATTTTTGGCACGTACCCCCAAATCCCGGTCGGAGTCTGTTGTCGTATCCATCCAAGAGTCGGTCAAGAATGCGTGTGAAATTTGATGGGTATAATTTCTCATCCTTTTTGACCTGTCCAGATGTTCTCTTTATACTAAAGACAACACAGAGCAAACTAAAGCATTTGAACATTTTTGAAGAATGTGCACTCACATGAAAATGACGTGTGTTACTTTATCAACTGCATAAAACGTTCAACTATTAATAAATCTGGCGTTTGCAACGACAAGGCGTTTAGTGTCAAAACTAAAGAGGCGATGCGTAACGCTCAGATCCAGTTAGAACTCACCAAGCCGCCACGCAGAGAAAGTAGAGGAGAGTGGAAATAGAAGTGGGGTACATCGCAGTCACCATCTCCTTCTTGGCAGAAACCATCTTTACATGCCATTCTTTAAGCGTTCTTTACATTTCCCTTCGCCAAATGTCCTGTCCCGAAGAAGGATCGAGGAAACGAAGGGCAGCGCGCAAGGTGCGCTTTAGCATCACCCGCAATGCCTCTTCACTGGCGAGGAAAGAAACCTGTGCCAGCATCTAAATCCAGAAATGTTTCTGCGTCTACATCCTACATCGCCTACATCCAAACCCCTAACTCAGCGGTTAAGAGAAACATATGGTGAAGCATCCTTTGGAGTCATGCGTCTCGCTGCGAGGTTAGAGGAGAGTGGAGGACGCGTTGGGTTCCTACACACTGTATCCTCAGTGCCAAATCTGGGGCGTGCGTCCGACGCGCGCAACACACTCAGAAACACTACAGCGCTTAAGAAAATCAGCCTCCAAATGTTTGTGCATCCGCCACACGAGAATTGTTAGATAGTGTAGTGGCAGCTTCGCGCATGGACACACTTTCTGCAGCGAACAGTCTTGTCCAATCGTGCCCTGTGTAAAAACTTTGACTTTGGGGGAGCGGGTGATAATTGACCCATGAGCAACTAAAAGGTGCAAATTTAAAATTCGTGTTTCCTGAAACTAATTAATCCCAACTGTATTACTCCATCAATAGTTTATCATAAGTGTATGTATACTGATTTACATCAATATAAACAAATTAAGTATCAAGAAGAAACAACTATTAAGTTATCTGAGTTTAAAACAGAGTAGATTATGTTTGGCCAGTTTGAGATTATTTGTGTGGGCTGTGCATATCTCGTTTGCCATGACTGTAGCTGAAATAAATTATGTACTACTTGCAAAAATAATTATTGTTTTCTAACATGTTTTTCAAACACTCCCTCCATCTGACACTGGTCATCACACAGACAGTCCAGCCCCAGAAGACAGCCTGGCCATAGATTGAGCCAATGTCCAGCAGACACCTGGAAATACAATACAACTGTGAATCTTTATGTTGAGTTAATTGTAATTGTTAATGTTGAGTTAATTGTTAATAATGTTGAGTAAATTGTAAAATATTGCAATACTTTGATAGTAGCACAGAGCCCCAGTTTGGGGAAATCAACCCATGAACGGCTAATGTATAGCTGTGTCTGCAGAGAAAATGAAGATAGTAGGAAAAAAATAGACCCTCAACTTTTAATTGTATCAAGTTACATTATATCAACCACCCTGCTTTCTCTATTAATGTCATTTGCAATTGAACATCCCCTTTCAGTTGGCCACTAACTACATGTAACTATAACAACCAATTTAAAATGGGTCAATGTTTGTCGCAACATTCTCTTACACACACATACTCTCACACATTCTGAGGTACAGTCACACTGTACAGGAAGTAGGACAAACCACACACAGCTTCTCAGATTCCTGTACACCTGGGACAGAACCAAGTTTTCAGAGTAGCATGTGTGTGCATGCGTGTGTGTGCCTGCAGGTATGGATGGCCGTCCTGCCTGGGAAGAGCAGTATGTTTGATTTTCAGGTTGTTGTTGGCATCCCCATTGGCTCTGCATTGAGAAACTCTCCTGAGTCCCACATTCAACGGAACTGTGACATGGAAAGCTAATTAACACTTGTCCAATTGCTTTTGATAGCAGTCATATCTACTGATCAGCGCACACAGTCATACACAGTACATGCAGCATGGAGAAAAACCATAATAACCCAAGTCTGTAAAAATTTCAAAAATGTATGAAAACGTCTCATCTGATTTTCTTTTTACCTACACTTCTCAGGTTTAAGGTTAACATCACTGATTCGGGATTAGCTCATGTGTTGTGCTTAGAGACCTTGGTTAAAAAGTATAAGTCAAAAACTGATGCTGGATCAGCATTTGTGCTCTCATTAGTGTATTACACACAGATATCAAGTAGCTGGCGGCAGAGGAATTGTATGAAAAATATGTGTGTGGGGGGGGGGTTAATTAATATAAATTAGGTGATATAATGTCCATGTTACTATTAGCTTTCGTGGAACTAGGACTAAGGAGTAGGACGTGGGGATAAAGAGCAAAAGGTATTTAATGATAGATAAAACAAACAAACACTAACCGTCTAAATAATAGCAAAAGCAACAGAATCGGTGATTCTGTTATGATTAGTGTTCGCGGAAATAGGTCTAAATAATAGCAAAGGCAACAGAATCGGTGATTCCGTTACGATTAGTGTTCGTGGAAATAGGTCTAAATAATAGCAAAGGCAACAGAATCCCCCCTCCCGGAAGGCGTGACCTCAAGCTGTAGAGGGACCACCGAGGACCAGGGTGGTACAGATGGTGGGAGGAGCCAGGGCAGAGCCTTGAGGAGCCAGGGCGGAGACTTGAGCAGCCGGGGTGGAGACTTGAGGGAGCGGGATGGTGCCCAGATCGTAACCAGGAAGGTAACCCACAGTGGAGATGACGGAGGGAGGAGCCATGGTGGAGGAGGAGCCGATGACTCCATAGAGCTGACTGATGGCGGCGGAGACAGGGGCAGCAGAGCCCAAAGCGGAGGCTGACGAGCCAGAGTGACGATGAAAATCCAGAGGACCGAGGTGGAGCAGGAGACTTCGGCGACAGAGGTGGAGGCGGAGATCCGGAGGGACGCGGCGGAGCCAGAGTGATGGAGGACTGAAGAGGAACTGGAGGGAAGGAGGAGCCCAACGGAGCCAGCAGGACGGAGTGACGCAGTGCAGCTGAAGGAGCGGAGTCCAGAGGAGATGGCAGGACGACAACTGACTGAGGTGGCACTGGAGGGACAAGAGAGCCGGGTGGAGCTGGTGGACCGACAGGCAACGATGGAGACGAGGGAGCTGGAAGACAAAGTGGAGCCGAAGGGTCGTAGGGCCGAGGAGGAGTCTGGGCGCTGGAGGCAGGAAGCAGAGCTGAGGATCTTCCATCCCCAGCGCAGATGTGGCTGGTATCGGGCAGACCAGAGGCGAACCCACGACACCACTGGTGGGCTGAGGGTGAGCAGAGGGACTGACAGGCTCCAGCGACATCGGCGATGAGACCAGGAAAGACATAAGAGGAAGTGGGAGAGGGAGGTTGGGTGGGATTACGTTCACCATTGCTATATCATTAGAATTTGCAGGCATAATTTCAGTCCAGCTCGTACTCACCAGTGGTAGTGTCAGGGGCAGGGTCCTCCAGACTACCCTCTTGCTCCACGATATGTCCACCGTTGTGTCGGCTGCGGCCGGCTCATGCACCTGGTCAGACGTTTCCTCCAGCTTAGGCTCCTGGACAATTATCCTCTGGGTCGAATCGTGCTCTGGCTCGATGTCCATGGTGGCTTCGGGCTGCTGCTGCACATAGTGGGGTAATGGCTGGTCGAGTTCCGGGCTGCTACTGACCACCTCTGATAACCTGGGGCTGAAATCCGCTTTGTCAACCATTAGCTCAGAGCACGCCAACCCTAGAGCGAAGTTAACGTACTCCTTTGTAGCCCATGTGCGATTGGGCTGTGGTATGAGGAGGCGGTAAAAAAAATCTAGCCTGTACCAAAATATGTCCATTATGGTCAGGTCCTCGAGTGGAGTGTCATAAACGTAATCCAAAAAGTCCTGTACGTATACTTCCATGAGTCGACCATTCTGTCGAGGCCACGAATACATATTAAGCAAAAAATGACAAGGACAAAAAACTCAGGAAAACAACAGGAAAAAGAAACAAAATCGCTGCTGTGCTGTTGTTTGGTTTGGTCAGTGATTCTGTTACGATTAGTGTTCGCGGAACTAGGACTAAGGAGCAGGACACGGGGATAAAGTACAAAAGGTATTTAATGGTAGAAAAAACAAACACTAACCGTCTAAATAATAGCAAAGGCAACAACAGGCGAACAGTAGCGAAAATAATCCGAATAGTCCAATACAATACATAAAACCAGACACCGAAAGCATACACAACAGTCCAAAACACAAACAATCACCGACAAACTAAACATCTAAATGGGGAACTTAAATAGTGTGATTAATCAGGGAGACAACAGGTGACGATCATTAGAAGGGAGAGAAGACAGAGACAAACCGTGACCAAACAAAACATTTCAAAATAAAAGTCTGTGCAGATAACAGTCCATCCAGTAGTTGTACTGTAAATGATTTGCTAAAAGGCAGGAAAGTGCACACAAGTCATAGTATATTACTGCTTGAGTGTTCAATTTAATGCCAACGTGGCACACTACTGTTTTTTACTGGCTGGAAAAACTGTTAAAAAATATTAAGAACATCTTAAACATGTTGGCAGCATGTTGCCTGCTCTTATTCACAGTCTGTGCATGTGTAATGAGGAAAGCTTACAATAAATGGAATGAGTTAAAGATGAAACTTCATAGTGAACACGTGACCATGTCATTAAAGGAACAGACGCTCAGGTGCCTTCACTGAGAGGATTTGTAAAGATGTGTCCTCATTATGTATTAGACAGAAATGTTTTGGCTTCATACATTTTCTAGTTTCATGTTCTGCCATAATTTCTTTCCACAGTGATTATGATTTGAAAAGAATGAGGCTTTGGAGGCTTGTCCTAATTTTGATTTAAAATAAGGCAGTACAACCTTTCCTCTTCAGCACGGACCGAGGAGAGTCTAAGGAATCAAACAGGAGAAGCCTCAGCAGAGGCGAAATCAATATGAAAACTGACCATATTTACATATTCTTAAATAAGTAAAACAACGTTATCAAAAACATTCTTCAGCACTGAAACAGTGAGGCCATGTGCTTAGATAACGGTTGTGCTGTGTAACTGTTTTTGTTATGTGCTGTTTTGGGCAAACATAAACCTGAAACAAATCACATAAATAAATGCAAAAATACAATTTTTATGGCATTCTGGAAGCTTCCATTACAGATTGAAATTGTGTCCTGTGTCAAGTGATTTGATTTGTATCCATTTTAGCAGGTACATAATAGAAACACTGACAACTTTTGTGCATTAACACTCAGGAACATGTAGGAACTTTGAGGGAACATTTTGAGGGAACAGAAAGCAGTTCATAAAGGTGTTAGTGAGTGTGAGATAGAAGAGTGCCACGGGAGAGAAAGAGGGAGAGAGACCTTTTTACTGCATGTTTCAGAGCTCTTATGGAAGAACTGGCAAATGAAACTAATGACTCAGAACTGTGATTCAAATTGTCTGGTAATCAAATCCTTTCCACAGAAAAGCACTTGACATGAGCAAACACACACACACACAAAACATGCTGCATTTTCTTGTGATCACCATTGGCCCTGACAAATCCCTGTATTATTGCTCTGTGAATGTTCTGAAAAACCATCCACTGCCCACAATCTCTCCCACACTACTCACAATCTCAGTGAGCCACGCTCCAGCGTTTCAGAGCTTCACAGCTGTCCCACTCGCATCTCAGATATCCCATCACACTGTATTTTCCTCTCGTCTGGTCACGCTGTGGATTCAGTCATGTTATCACTCTGTCCACCTCGTGTTTGGCTGTTGGCAGATTCTGTCCACAGAACGTCTCGGGTTACTTGACTGTAACCCTGTTCCCTTAAAAAGCGGGAACGAGATGCTGCGTTTCAATACGCTAATGAGAACATTCTTTGTTCGACCGGTTGTGAAGCATGTGTGTCAAACACGCCAAGAATTGGCTTAAATAACCTCGGCAGGTGACATAATTGATTATACACACCTGCGGGTTATAAATAGATGTGAAACGAACACACCCTCAGGTT
>JAZGTI010002870.1:0-23768 GCA_036877585.1 Botia kubotai
CCAAAATGTGACCCTCTCTTCTCTGAAGGTAAAAGCTTATTAAATAAAATCTATAAATGGTGAGGATTTTCTAGAAAGGTAAACATTTAAGGTGTCTGTGTGATTGATTGACAGACTGAATGATTGCTGTGTGCCTTTGAGCTCTATACAATCATTGCGTATCCATATGACTTTATTTTACCAAGCACCTTTAATAAGAGTTATTGTCCCAAACCATAAAGCACTCTGAGCATTTATTTTTAAACATTTCTCTGATGATGATGTCATGTACAGTAGGGAAAACAGACCATTGCAGAAGAATTATGGATGGAGATCGTGTGGTCTTTACTGAACTCTCTTAACAAGCTCAAACTGGACTCATGGGGAGATGTAAACCATAATGTCTGGATCTGGCACCAAGCAAAGAGTGATATCAAAGAGCAAGGCAAGTGGAGGAACTCTCTCTCTCTCTTTCTTCCTGGTTTTTCAGAATATCTCAGCCATATGAGGCACATTAGAGTAATTGAAGAGCAATGGGCCCGGGCGTGAGGTGATCTCTCTCTCTCTCTCTTTTTTTAAAGCTCATTCCCTTGTCCTGTACCACTTTACCGCCAGCCTCTATCCCACCTTAGCCTAAGTCTGGAACTTCACCTTTCGAGACATTTTATTTGATGTGTTTCCCATTCTTCTTTCTTCCCTCGTTCTGTTTCATTTTCCTCTAGAAAAATATCCAATCAATTCTTCTCCCTGCCACGTTTCTTCCGAATTTTGTGAGAGATGTTTTTTATTCGTGTTTCTTTTGTTCATTCTTCTTCTCCCCCTCGGGACACCACAAAGTGGTTGGAACACAGAGATCAATTAGCTCCTTTTAAGTGAGATCAAAGCAGTGTGGCCCCATGTCCAGGCATGAAGGCCAATTAAACCWGACCAGAAGGATGCTGGTCCCCATGGACCACTCACCACTGGACACATGCTACATATTTAGGAATCTGCTATAAAGAGACCCACAAATTAGGATGATTATATGTATATATAATTTAATACACAAGATAAATGGTGTCATTTTGAAGGTAAGAAACAAGGAACTTTCGCTTGTAGAACCCTTACCAAAAATTACAGATGTCATAGTCACTGTATTTTTAATATTGTAGCCTATGTAGTGTTACGAAGAAGTTAGGATAGAAGTGAAGTGTCAGAAAAAGGCAAATGTGAGAGTGGTTAGAGAGAGGAAACGTCGAGTCTCAATCCACAGACAGGTGCAATGACCTTGTCCACCTCTGGAGGTGCCACTTGCATTTTATGGGACGTTTATGGTAGCCAGCGCTTTTTACCATGGCCACCTGGATGCAATAAGAGCGCAGCTCCTGAGCTTAGATTCTGGACGCTTGTAGGAAATTTAGGAGTTCCCGGGGGAGGCAAACCCTGTTAAGATGTTTATGATTTTGAAAGTGGTCCTGGGGGGAAACACTGATAAGCACAGGGAGGGATTTTGTACAGAAAGCTTGTTTTCTTGTTACTCTCAACACTTTCCCAGAGAGCTGTTTTCCTGAGTAAACCCACAGGGAGCTCGCGATTGATTTAGCTGTTTTTTAAACAGCGCTTAATTATGTTTGGTGGAGATTTGGGATGATTGGTGACCAGTCAGTTGGTTTGAAAGTGTTCCTATTCAAGAGTGATGTCATATTAAGAATTATACTTGAAGTTCATTTTGTTCCATTCAGAAGCATTGACTGGAATGAAGTACCATGTGAATCCACACTGTTCATTAAAGTTCCATTCTGTTCCATTGTCATTTGAGGTGCTGTGGGTCAAAGCCTCATGTGTCCAGCTACAGGTGGGGGTGCTTTAATAACTTCATTAGGATTGACACACTTCCTGTTCATTGATATTTAAGTCTGTGCTCAATCCCTTTATTTTAATCATAAACTTATTTTTGTAATAACCAGACCTTCATATTTTTACATTTTAAATGGTCACAGATTACATTTTACATGTCAGACATACTGATTTAAATTGTTTTATTCTTGTTTTTTATCATGAGTAGCCTTTTTCACAAAAATGAAAATAAAAAGATAAATATTCTATTATTCACGCTGGCATTGATAATCTTATGTTTCAGTTGTATTTCAGGTTAACAGCATTCAAACTCACTGGCGATATAAATGTTCTTAATCTGAAGAGCATTAAAGTATCATCATGATTTGGAATAAATACTGATATTACTTTCAAATGAACACTTAAGCTAGATGCCTGGAAAGAAAATAAGACTAAAGTTCACAGCTTTAATGCCGCCGGTCTGTTCTTTTCCAGGCTGTGACACAACTTCCATGTTGACCTTTGATGAAGTCCACCGCAGCCATAAATCCTGTGCAGAATCCACTTACACCTTCATGTTTCAGCTCGGTAACTATGCTTGACCATTCAGGAGGTTTAAAAACACAGGCTTTAATAGCTACACAGATGGACCTGTAAAGATACAGCTACAAATCTGAGAAGTTTGTGTGCTCAGGAGATAAAACGTAACTGGCTGGGACTGTCTTTAAATTCTGATCTGATGTGAATATGGGATTT
The DNA here is from genome assembly GCA_036877585.1 of Botia kubotai. Classification (NCBI taxonomy): domain Eukaryota; kingdom Metazoa; phylum Chordata; class Actinopteri; order Cypriniformes; family Botiidae; genus Botia; species Botia kubotai. The sequence continues at coordinate 2,551 of JAZGTI010002870.1, forward strand.
TAATTGTGACTCTGTTTTGGTCATCACATATTACCAATAATCGCTCAGTGATCAAATGCTAAATTCAACTTGTACTTCAGCACACATGACACAGCCCGTATCCGCATTCTTTTTCAATTTGTCAAATTGAACATATTCCACAACTTTCCTTTACAACATAAAGCAGAGATTAACAGCTGCGTTCCAGGTCATCGTTTAACTGTGATCTTGCGCACACGGGGAACAGATCAGTGGTTGGACGGGTTTCAGGGCTCTGAGTGGGATACATCGAGACCCCCGGGTCAGCACATGCAGGGCGCCCTGAATGTGCTGATAGAGATGAGGGGGTGCTGGATAGATTAGAAATGTTGGCTTTTGACAGACACTGTGCAGATCTGCAGATCCAGCCAGCTGAAGAACATCTGGAGGGATATCCACTCACACACAGACGGCCAGAGCTGTGTTTTGAGTTCCCTTTATTGCGCGGCAAAGGCAAATGAAGCCGGTGAAGTTGTCATGTTTGTTGATTTACAATTGACTTCAAACCGTTCGTGCTCCTACCACTACTGCCAATAACAATAATAATGCATGAACTTTATTCATATAATACTAACAACATTTATATTTTATATTATGATATTATTATAGCTTTGTATATATTATATAGTATAATTATTATATATATATATATATATTTTTTTGTATTACTATATATTGTAATGTAGTTTATTATTATTATTATTATTATTATGTTGTATATGTTATAAAAGAATATTAAGTAAAAGAATGAAAACAGAGGCTGTTGGTCTTCAGGGCACCTAAGATTTATGTTGCTCTGAAGCCATGATGCGCTGCAGTAACATTTACCAATTGTTGCCTACGTTTGCCTTTAAATCTTCACGGCACAGTGTTGGTTCACCATAATTACAAACCAGTGGCAAATTTTCAGACATCAATTCCCCACAATGTGGAGACTAAATCTATTTAGAACATCTCAACAATCAGGCCACAAGACCGGTTACATGCATTTCATTTCAAGAGCGCTGACTGAAGTCATGTCTCCCACAAAAGAGAAACACAGAATGTATATTGTAAATGGCACGTACCCTAAAATCAGACTCTGAGCGATCACCAGGCCTGATTTGCCAGAGGGTAAATAAATCAGTCTAAAGAAGAACCGAATGAATAAGACAACCAACTGCTGAAAAGCATAGTAAATCTCATCATAACTGTTCCTAGAATCACAGGCCACATGAATGCCAGATTACTCTATTTTTTTCTTTAACAACAATGCTAAGTATTATATAGAATAAATATAGATTTTTCTATTCAAAGTGCACGATGATGTTTTGATAACATCATCAATTTCAGTCTTAGCTTCAGAATGCGGATCTTATTTAGTAGGTGGATATTATTATCTACTTTATTTGTGAGTAGACAATGACATCTGAGAAACAATGTGCTTTGCAGTAGCAGTACTGAACTCTATTATATGGGTGTGGGCACCACTTTTTTTAAGAACACAAATAAGAATTTTCCAAAATGTGCGAGTGCTTCCATGTGACATTTTCCAGATTCAGGGGAGAAATCAAGCACATATTCTTTGGCCACAGTGCCTTTTTTAGCTTTACCTAAAATAGTCTGTTTTATCTTAAGCTTAACTTTGATCTGCTTTAGATCCTGACCTTTGATAAGTGAACTCTGGATGAAAGCCTAATATAACAAGTAAAATTCATATGGTTCATTTTCCTTTCTTGTTGCATAGGTGGTGTTTTATTTAAAACAAGACAGACTGTTATCATTTATACTTAACAGAATTCACATGGAATGTTTATCAGCCTATGTGCAACATCCTTAATGTACAGACAATTACACTGACTTATTTAAAATTTGTTTTTGTTAGTATAGTTGTGTTAACTCCAGTATAATAAAATAGAACTGACATATGAGTTATAGTCCAAATGTTTATATATATATATATATATATATAAAATCTATAATAAACTTACTGGACCTGGTCCTGTCTATAACTGTTTTTGCACAGGGCCAACAGTTAGGATAGCTATGATGGATTTTTATATGTATATCAAACTTTTAATTTGCCTTTGTTATGTAATCTTTTAAACTCACTCTTTATGAAAGGCCTCATTCTAGACGTCAGCTATTTTTTCATTTTTTCATTTTTGCCATTAGCACTTACATTTGGCCTTAGTAACAATTATAATGGCATTAATTCAAAAATACTATAATTATTACTTTTATTTCCTTATTACACACTTGGTCATTAGAACGCTTATTTTGTACATGTGTTGTAGGGAAGTATTTCTAACAAGAAATACTTTTCTAATCAAGCTGAACTTGAGTATTTACACAATGTCTAACATTATGCAAATGCAATTGCTAACTGTATTAAAATGTAAAAGGATGGTTAAAATATTTTAAAGAATAATTAATTTATAAAATCCATTGCTAATGCTTGCAAATGTTTATGTTGATGTTTTCCAACAAAAATGACATCACACCATTAAGCATGATGTTGTTAGACACCTGGCTTTTGTAAAAACTGCCATTATTAAATTAATATTATTTCGAAGAAACTTTTATTTTAATATGTATTTTTCACCGCTAAACATTATTGTATTTTATTCATAATAAGATATGAAAATGTACTGCATAAAAATAACTCACCAAAAACAATACTCAAAAATATTAGTCCAGCATAATTTTTGTACTGTAGTTGGTAAAATATCTGCAATATTTACATTTTTTAATATTCACTACTAGTGAATACAAATAACTTTTAAAAAATACATTGAACATTATAAATTACATTTATGATGATTTTTAACGAATAAGTTGAGTGGTCACATGAGGGCGCTAGTCCCTTTCTATATAATACCTGAGATCAGGACAAACAGGATTTCCGCCACAAGGCCAAACCATACTTAACTGCCATCGACGCTGACAAGTAATAACTTTAATAAACCATTAAACTGTTCTTCACATATTAGAAATGTATGTATTTTACAAAATAAAAAATGTCGTAAAATAACCTGATAGAAAAAACTACCTAAATGCACTCTTGTTTAGCGCTGTTTTCCTTAATAAGGTTATTTTTAAATGTTACAAAATCATCACAAAAATTACATATAATAATTTATGTGGACACATGATAACGAAACGTTTAAGAAAAACGCTTTGCAGAAAAACGCTAAATGTTATAAACGTAATTAGCTAAGCAAACTACTTGTATCAATTATTTCTTGTAGAAAGAATGAAAAGCATTGCCTTCTTTATCAGCGGCGTTATTAATGCATTTTTACAAAGGAGTTAAGAAACAAAACTTTAAAGCACTTTATCCTGTGTTTAAATGTCCTTGAAAAAAGTTCCTCAAGCAAACACTCATTAAAGGATCAAAGTGGATCCAAACATGAGGGTTGCCTGCCGCTGCAAATTACTATGTCTCTGTTACTCGCTATCATTATCAAGCTTTGGCCTTCTGTTTTAAGATTTGTTAAAATAAGACCGATAAGCCGTACAAGCTGCAGTTTCTTCCCGGTATATGAAAAGCACAATGTATTCATATTGCTACAATAAAATAATTAAATTCTCAGTTAAGTGTATATAACCTGTGTATAACGGTTGAGACGAGATACCAAATAATAATAACAACAATACTGTAGCCATATTTTGCTAGTAGCTTTTTTAAGATCAGGATAAACACATTGCCTATCAACAGTTTTGTAACTGTGATAAAAATGTACGACACTTAGTCTTCAAAGCAGAAGTAATAAATTGTAGACTCCATTAATACTTTAATTCTTCGTTGTTTAAAAAGTGTATTCGTTATATATACATGTATAACATGTATAACGTTGTTTTGGTATTGTTATATATTTTTTTCATCGCGCAAGTAAAGAACGCTTATATAAAAAGGTAACATTTTGTTCCGTTTTAATTTTTACAACGGGTTTGTCAATTGACATTTGATTAATTTTAAAGCTAAGTATTGTTAGATGGCAGTGTGATGCTCTCTGCTGTCTGCGCTACGTCTAAAGCGGCACATGAGAGACACGGTTGTGTCTGTGATCATGAGGGTTTGGCTTAAACTTTAAGCTAAAGTTAAAAGTTTAGAAAAGATTAGTTTAAAGCTAAAGTTTAAAGTTTTCACTTGTAGAGCCATAATTAATTTAGTGTATTTATGTGCACGTTAACTCAATATAAGCAGATGATTATTATTATAATTATTGTTTCGTTGTTGTGGTAATTAGTAATTAATATTGATGCAACACGTTTGAACGAACTAACATGAAGACGTTAACTCGCTCCTAATTCTGTTTCGCATTACTTGAAGCACGTGTGCCCTGTGGGAAATTAAATTATTGGGCTATTTTAATAAAAACATTTGACTTTATCCCTTTCAAAACATTGTACACTTCCATTATATTTTAATTCGATGAATTTTTATGCGTACATTTAAAATATCTACTTATTTAATGATTTACTCTCTCAATGGTTGGATGGTTGGTTGATTGGTTGTTTGAATAGTTAGTTAATTTGTTGATTACATAACCTACATTTTCGTTCTCTACGTTCGTTTCTCTTTTTTCTTATTGGATACGGATAACACAACATATGTTTTAATGCATTATATGTTGCGACCACATAAGAAAATTATTTTGCAGTCCTGGGAACGTGTGCGATAATTGCCCTTCTGACCAGAAAAAACGACGATAAACATCAATAAATTAATGCCAAAGTAATAACTAAGCCCTTGTATCTACAGCCAATAGGACAAAATAACAGGCTTTGCCATCCAATGCAGTATCTAGCCCCTTTAATGCATGTTTCGTTGTTCTTACCTTGTGGTCGAATTATCCGAGTTGTTTAGCTAAAACAGTGTAGCATAGCTTGCAAACCTATATAGAGTTTAGATGAGTTTTGTCAACCTCTCTCTCACTCACTATGGTGCACGTGCCACACACCTGCTGCACAAGAGAGGGAGGGGGTCTTGGAAAGAAAACAATTAGAGAGTGTTTCTCAAGCAACATTACATAAATCACATATATGTGCGTTTCTTGCTTTGAGCCTTGCTGTCCAAATTGTTTAATTACCAGAATACCAATCCCATCTCGTGCATTCGTTAAAACCCTTTCAACTTTTGTGGGCACAACATTTAGGCCTGTACGCGCCACCAGAGACGGAAGTCGAGCGATTTTAAGGGACTCCAAGCATTTAAGGCGTTTGCTGTGATTGCCTTTCATGGTTGTCCAACGAGATCCGTCTTTATGAAACACTTCGTAAACCAGAGTTCCAAACAAAAGGCCAAGTCCCTATAACACAGTCACGCCACCAGCACATTGCTGACGGGCTTGGACACAGTTCGTTCCTCTCTGTAGCAATTACTTTCTCAGCACATACCATAACTTGCGGTGTTCAGACCAGTGCAGATGTAAGACCTAAGAGCAGACAACTTTAAACGTCCAGTTCATGCATGCAAAGGCAATCTTCTCCTTGGGCCATTAAAACCTTGAACAGATCTTAATCCAGACATTGTAGCACGCTATACCAACATTGCAATTATCTTCATTAAAATAATAATGTCATTGCTTTACAAAGCGACTTCAGGTAATGTGTTTATCATTATGCCTACCCATGTCAAATACGTCTGCCTTCATCCCTTTGCAGCTCATTTTTGAAACGCAAGGGGGAGCCTTGAACAAATCTTTGTACAGCGCTTTGGATGTCCAGCTGCACTACAAAGAATGCCCGGTTACATTACACAAGATGTCCAGTGAACCTCAACTATCGAGGTAAACGATCCATCGGTCTTCCCTATAGACGTAGCATGTGTAGCATACATTTCCCCCAAGGTGAGTCGCAAGGTTTTCTCCTTAACTTTGGATAAAGTGTCACAAAAATTTAAACAAAGGCATTTGTGAATGTTTTTCAACAGTGTTAGTTTATGTAGTATTGCACCACTTTCCCATAACAGACTTGGGAATTTAGCCTTCTTTAAAAATAATTAGTCCTTTAGTTTACCACTTAGGTGATAAGCATCCACAGGACTAAAATATTGTTACGTAATAAACATGTAGCCACAAATTTTTTATTTCTTCACAGCTTTAATCTATGCCCATAATTTATAATGTATATATATATATTATAATTATCACTGAAAGAATCAGTTCAGAGCGAGAAGAAACCGTAATATAAACAGTTTAGGATATCCTAATGAACTGGCTCGCCGTGGTTTTCTGAGTGTCAGCTGAAGACATTTATTTTTAAAGGTGTTGGGCTTGTGGGGGTTACTCGATAATTAAGGGTCATAGGTATCTCACTTGGCCGCTGCTTGAAGTCTCCTAAATGGCTCGAAGGTAGTACGGACTCCCGGGTGCGAGGCGGTAACAGGGGAGCGTGACGAATTCTGTATAACGTGAGGAGGCTTGAGTTAAGCGCGTGCATTCCTCCTCTTGGTGTAGCCTATATGATGTTTGGAGAAGAGCGTGTAAACTCCCTTGTCTAAATATATAACTTCAAGCTTTTAATGGATTTTATTAAAAACGGAGTTAGAAACTGATGTTAGAGTGACCAAACCTAATATTTTACGGTCACTTCTCACATCGCAATACTGCACAAATCATTCTCATTTCCTTGTTTTGACGGCTTTTTAACTTTTTTAAGAATAGCTTGCTATTTTAGACAGGGTCTTTTTATAGATGCTTTGTACAAAATAGAGAGGAAACGAAAATCTTAACCTAAGTGTTATTAATCTCAGAAACAAACGAGGACACATGTAATTTAAAAAAATGAATGAAACATGATGAAAACAACAACCGTTTGGGGATTTTAACCTAAATTTCCAAAATTGGGATTCTAACAAAAGCTTACAATAGGTAGTCAACAGCTAGCATATTCATGGCTACCATGAGTCTGTCTGAAATATTTGTGAGACGGTGGGCTATAAATACATCTGATTTATTGTTTCCCCGCATGATCAAAACCTGTGAGCAAAATGTTTCCTTTCACTAAATCAATATTAGCGTTAAGCAGTACTGTAATAAATTATGTTGGGCAAAATTTATTTTATTTAAACAGTTATAATGTTTATAATATAAATGAAACGCCCGACTAATGAAATGACTGAGTTTGCAAAAGTCACCGAATCGTAAAATTGGCGGCTACAAATTGTAATTTATAAAGGCGCGTCACTTATGATTGGATCACTTTGTGTGTTTTGATGCATACTTGTATATCGTTTTATTGGTTTTCGTATGACAGTAGATCTAATAAGTCCCATCGGAACAAATCACTAAGCTCATTAAATAAAACGTTTTAACGATTTTTATCTCTGTTTAATGTGTACTATCATTATCGTGTCCCAGCGACCGCTAAGACTGCACCGGGCTTTGACTTTTATTTCATCTGGCTCTGTCAGCCGATGTCTGTGGTTATCGGCCCTGATCTCCAGGTGCATCGGAGACGAGGGTCAGAAGGTTCGAGGCTTCATAATGGACACAAAAGCACAAAGCATGCGGACGGGCCGGCGTGATGCTCCGCTACCTGATATCAAAGCCAGCAGCCTCTGCAGGAAAGAAGAGGGCCTCGGAGCAGCCCGGGTAAAATCAGAGTAACATGCATTTTAACGTTTGAAGCTACGGCATCTATTGACAACAACAACCAGAAAATGCTGTAACATTTTACGTTACAATATCCCTGTTACATTTATTGGGACTCATGTTGATGAAATTAATTGCAACAGCAAACTATAATAATGCGTGTTAACAAGCAGTGCCGCAGCATATTAAATACATAGTGTCCACGATCGTTTTAGTCAGTCATATTTACACTATAACAAACACTGCAGTAGAAAGTGTAGTGCACTGTACTGCTGTTACTTTTAACCTTTAAGTAATAATATTGGCAAAAATACAACAGTTGAATCTACTTCATTAATAGATTAATGATATAATGATAAATAATAGTTATATTACTGACCGTTTATCTTTCATTGCGTCGCTGTTTTGTTCTTTAAATTGCCGAATTGGGTTGATTATTCAGTGATTGTTCAAAGAAAATCAAATTCTAACTGTAAAATTCCTTTAAAATGCTTTTATCCATAACAGTATTACTGATCACAAAATTGCACATTTAAGGGTCAAAACGCAGCCTTTCTGCAAAGCCATTTCTGCAAATGAATACACACATACATACAAATATATTTTCATTTGATAGAGAGAGAGAGTTTATGCTTTTTTTGCCAAGCTATCATCACAATCAGACAATTTTAAACCTGATTGTTTCACCACATTATTGTAGCGTTGTTTACTATCCTCGTACGGCGCTGGTTTGAGAGGCCTTGAGATTTTAGAGGCGGAACACATTTAGTTCCACTCGGTGGAGTGCACGAACATTGGCGCACCAATAGCATCCCAATGTCGGTCAATAGTCTGCAAAGTGACGCGACCAAAAGGGGAGGGTGCTTTCTGTGAAGCCTATCTCAGTTTTAAGCTTTCTCAAGCTGCAGGGAGCCGAATGGCGCACTAATTTAAGAGTTAACGTTTAGACATCTTCTTTATTTTCTCGTGGATTTTGCTAATTTTCTAAAAAAATCTATCTGAATCGAGACGACTTGCACGGTGAAGGAAAAAGGAGGATTTTCCCTTACAGTTCGTGACAGCACAGCCGGGATACAAACTTTGAGCTTCGTGCACAAAACGTCTAGATTGACTCGGCCAGTAATTAACAGGTGATTTAGTGCGTATTTTTGTTTTATAGCAAATGTCTTGGTGGTCTTCTCTACTTAAAGTAGATTTGTAAAGGAGCAAACGCTAATCTTTACTCCAATTGCAGTGAACCGTTTTCTTACTCGCAAAGGCATTCGATTGAGATTTCTGTAATATGAAGTGATGTTCTGTGCTATAGTGTTGGCGTCTCAAGCATGGACAGCTCTAACAATGTATTGTTATGGATATCACTACAGGTCCGGAGTGGACGGCGCTTTCTTACAGGTAACGGTGGGAATATTTAAAGATGTTGGACGGTATAAAACTTGAAGACCATCCGCTACGGTCGGGACAAGCTACACTTGGAGTTATGCTTGGTAAGTAAACGTCCTTCATCTTTCTCAACATCTTTCTGTTATGGACACATAGGAGCAAATAAAATGATATTTTAAAGAATAATGTAATGGTGTTATTATCCAGCTGTACGAAAGAACCGCGGCTGAAATTGGGGTAGTGCAGTGCAGGCGGCTAAGATGAATGTGGCATGGATTTAACTGGCCGGCAGTATATGATAAATAATAAAGAGAAAATAGTTCTAAAACACAACTGACGTGTTAAACATTTTGACTTGCATTTTATGCGCGATGTACTAGATTTATTTTAATAGTTATGCAGTATAGTTTTCTCGGCACAGATACACGTATTTTATAAGATTGTCATATTATGATTGCTTTATTTCAGGAGTTTATTGCAAGCTAATAATTGTACCGTGTTATTTAAATTCTCGCGAACACACACCCACAAATCTGATCTTTATATAAAAATGTGTGCAAACAAATGTAGACTTATGGCAATTTTTTAGACTTCACATAACAATGATATATTTATGCTGACATCCTCTGCGTTGCTTATTTTAATAGTTATTTAATAGTTTTTATTTTAATAGTCTTTTATTCTGTTTTCTTTTCTTAATTACATTTTTTGACATGTATTATTATTATTACATATTGTTGTAAATGCGTGCAAGCTATTTTATTTATTTGTTGATGCGTTTTAATTTTGTCATGTTTTAGTTATTTGTTTTAGTTATATATGTGTTTAATATGACAGTTATATCCTAACCACTTGTTGCCGAGTAACCCATTACTGTATAATTATTTAAAACAATTCTGATGAAGTTGGTAATGATGTGTTTGTTCTCCAGGGACAGAGTGCCATCACCAGGCGGTGTGTGAGGGGTGCCAACGGCCTATATCCGACCGCTTTCTGATGCGCGTCAACGAGTCTTCATGGCACGAGGAGTGTTTGCAATGCGCCGTGTGTCAACAACCGCTCACCACCAGCTGCTACTTCCGGGAGAGGAAACTTTACTGCAAACATGACTACCAACAGTAAGGGCATGGATTTTTCTAATAATATTGGTGTAACACGCACAAACGTATTGCTTAAGCTTGACCCGTTTTGTTATTTAATTGTGATTAAGCGACGAAAGTGACACGATGTTCATTTTTGCTAATTAATATTTGGTGGTATTGGGTGTATGATTTTGGAGTGGGCTACTGTCTTGACATGTATTTTTTGTGCCATTCGTGAAAGGTGGCATAAACGAGAGTAGTCCCTATTCAAAGGCCTTTATATTTCAAAGGCATATAAATTACAGCCTTTACAGTGTAGTTTGTTTTTATTTTCCCGTTTTGCTTTTCTCCTGTCTCTAACCCGAAAACCCCATGAATTTTCGCTTTTGATGCTCGACTTTTTACTGCAAGTAACAGTAAACATGCAGTAAACATGGCTTTTAGAGCTGTTATATTTTGCAGCACGCAGGCAATCAAAATGTAGTCATTTAAATCTTTTCCCCCCTTTTTATTGGTCAAGGACGTCATAATTGTTTAATCACCTGTCGTGTAGTTTGTACCGTAAAGGTATTCTACCATGAAGGAAAGATGCATTTCATTACAAATAAATAATCTTTCTCCTTATATTTTCACGTCAGTCGAAAATGGCCAGAATTCTATAGGCTATCATTTTGTAATCTATTTTTCCCATTAATTTCCTAGATTCCCCGACTTGTTTATGTTTTTATATATTATTACAATGAATTCAGTTAGTCAGTCTACACAATATTATTGTTAATGTTGTATCAGTTTTATTTTATAATTTAGGCCGTTTCTATCTTTTCTGTAGCCCGAATTCTGTAAATGTCCAGTAGTCGACAATGGTGATATTCTGATATTCTGGCGCTCTTTCTGGTTGTGATATTTATTTTAGGTCAACATCCCTAAAAGTATATTAAAAAGCATATTTTTTCCAGCATCATGTGTAGCATGATAATGTTTTTATGCCGTATTTAAAAACCCAAATTGACGTTGTATTTAAGCATGCAGTCGGGGTATATTTTGAATCTGCTCAGTGGGTGGGTGCTGTGTTTATATTCACCCTCTTCTGAAGCTGTGAATGGACCGCGGGGTGCCTTATGTTGCATGACTTCTCTCCATGCATGTCACATGCTTTTGCTAGCTTTTTCTGACAGAGGTTTTGAAATATCGCTGCCTCTCTCGTAGTGATAACAGGGAGGTCCCTATCCGACACGATGCAACAATTACAGGGCCACATCTACTGCCTAACTTTATAGTCGGCGATTCTTTCAGTTCGCTCGACATGACCGTGAAAAGTTAGTGTTAACAAAATTAATATCACAGCTCCGGTCTTATATTCAATTACCCTTGAGGCACGAGCTAGCGCAGATGCAGGCCAGAGATTTCACAATCTAGCTCAATTGCACATTTGCGTTTAGCGTTTTCTTTGAGCGTGGTTTTATATTTAAATATTTAAAGTAATATTTACGTTTACCTACCAGGTTCTTCTGTGCATAATTTTCTTCTGTGCAGCTTGTAACTTATGCATAACAGCGTTTAAATTATACGTTATTAAGGCTTGAGGATGTAAGTCACTTTGACAGAACTGATATTTGTTTTGTATAAATCATAGTTTCACAGCCTGCAGTCTCGTTTGAGCATAAAGCTCTGCTCCGGGGTTCGCGCTCTTTACAGGTAGCGAGCAGTATTTGTTTATTTATTTTGCAATGACGGACCACTTAGTAGATGTAATTGGCACCTTTTTGACTTTTATGACGTTCATTTAGGTTGTACTTGTCAACCTGAAAAAACGCCTGTGGCTTTGAGTTGAAGCCTTTGACCGTTTTGGTGAAACTCCGCCTAATGACATCCCAGCATCAATTGATGCACTATATCATTAGAACCGTAAATCACAACACTGGGCAAACGTTCATATTCACACCTCTCTGTCAGCTATTTACAGCCCTTCGCACTAGCGAGAATTTATAGGTTATTTTAGCGCCGAAATTTCACCGGCTGTAGCTCAGGAGGAATTCGAAATAACAGGCGTTCGTTATTAGAGGATTAGCTTTGGAATTACGATCTGCATATAATGTTTTTAGAATGGCTTGACAGACCTTTGTGCCAATTAAAGAAAGTGTAACAATGTAGTTGTTTTCCACCTATTAGTGGGAATTATTTTTACTGTATTGTATTTTGCATTTATTTACGTACCATTACATTATGTAATATGCTCTATTATTATTATTATTATTATTATAAGCTTGATTCTTTCTTTTTAGTGAGGCAAACATAATTTTCAGTCTATACATAAAAAGTAGTTTGGACAATTTTTTATATATTTTTTTTATTTTTATTCAAATATTTCCAAGATGAAAATAATATTGTACAATTTTATTGAAGTTATTTATTATTAGTTAATTATAAAACTTTTATTTTTATTTAAAATTGTTTTAAATAACGATTTTCAGAATGTTTAGAATAAGCATTATTTTTGCAAAGGAAATTAATTTAAAAGTAAATAATGTAAGTTTGATAGGAGAATGTACCAAGATGGTGCTTTTAGTGCAACTTTATACCCAAAAGTCAGCAATCTTGATAACTCTGAGGAAAACCTCTTTTTAGGGATGTCCACATTTCTATAAACTGTAAAATATGTAAAAAAATAATATTTTTAAAATTGTAGAAAAATGCAGAAAGTTTATTATTATGGTTAGGGTAAGGTGTGAGCTAGGGTTAGGTTATATTGCTCATAACTAGCTGTATGTAAAAACAATAGACCTCTATGGAATGTCCCCATATAGATAGATAAGTAAGCATGTGTTTGTGTGTGCAAAAGAGAAACTGCCCTTATAGATTGTATTCTGTTTTATGATTTAAATTACTCCAAAACATTTTCAGAGTTCAGAATTTCAATACCAAATACAGACAGTACATAGGAAACCACTTTGTTTCAGTGCACCCAGTCTTTTTGTGTGCAAGTACTGTACACACATTGATATACAGATGTATAGATAAGCCAACCTCAACATTTGCAATTTCACAGTGTTGTTTAACAGAAATTGACATACACACTCTGTGATTGTAATGCTGAGTATTACGTATTTCCCCTCCGGCCCTTAGTGTCAGTGGGACCCGGCCCAAGTCTGTTGTTAGTCTTGGTCCAGGGATAATTTGCTGGAAGTAGGAAGTTGTGGATGATCCCCTGGTGTGCTGATAGTTCTATTTTAGCACTGTGGGGGCATCCTCCTGCCATGTGTTGTTTTTTAATTAGCTCTGCTTTGCGAGTGGGATGCTGCATTCCCGCTGACATGAGTGGATTTTGGTCCTGGCAGTGTGTTTGTTACATGACTGGTGCTGTACACCCTCCCAGCACACCCTGACATGGTGTGAGTTAAAGAGGGTTATACCAACAATGCAGTGCTTAAACTGTTTTATGTTGTCATGGTTTCAACTGCACCTGTATACTGTTTTAGAAGAGTTGTTTTGGTGTAGTTTTTAAAACATCAATTTATAAAAGCTTAGGTGTTCCAGTTTTTAGATGGAGATGTTAGGAGATCGTGGCATTATTTTGATGTTATAAGAAGAAAGAGGGGTCTAATGATCCTGGAAGTTTTAGGGGTTTTGCTTGCTGTTTTAAAGGCTGTGGTAATAGTGCTCTGGTGTGGGATAAGGCCAAGGCTGAGCCAGCCTGTTCCTCTGCAAGGAAGTATTAGGTTTTGTGTCAACATTAGCCCAGCCTCTCTTGGCAATATTAAAATGATGCAATCATCTGTCATCTCATGACTAGTGCCGCCCCACCACCAGACATTTAACGCTTTGACCTAACGGGATGTTATTCTGGTGTGAAGAGGAGATGGATTTTGCTTTTAAACTCATCTGTGTTGTGGAATAGATTATTTGTCTTGAAATGACTCTTGTTTTTCAAAATCATTTGACTTATGTTTTGTAAATGTTCTTGACAGGTAATGCTACAATTTTTATTAAACGTTGTGTTTGCTATCTCTATATAGCAAAGTGTTATTGTTATTTAGTTTGCTTTTAATAATACAGTGCTTGGTAGAGCTAATTTTCATTTAACCATTTCTATACATTATGAATGTCAAGTTTATTAAAACATTGCCAAGACAACATCATGATTAGTTTTCGGTTATTTAAATTAACCTTGTAGAATTTATATCATTTGTTCATGTTGTGTTGACTCTAGTGTATTACACTTGTGTCAGTGGTTTTGAGAAAATGTAAACTACATGATATACCGAATTACATTATTCATATTTATGGAATTATGTGATTTAATCCCAGACATCCTTTTTATTGAATTTACATTTACTTTTTTTTTACATTTATATTTAAAGTTTTCAATTTTTGTGTTTCATCTTGTTTTGATATTGATAATTATTACAAACATTAATATTCAATATTCCAATAACATTATAATGAGGAGACCCTTTAAATCTTAGTCCTATAATGAACGTCTTGAAATATTTCAGTATTTCTAATACATAATAGTAGGCATTTGTTAAATGTCCATTAGTTTGAGGAATTAATTGGAATAATTTAACTGATTATTGTACATGTTTAGTTGGAATAGAAGCAAGCATTTTACTATTTGACTGTTAATAGATGTCATCAAAAAATAGCTTTGCTATTTCATTGTAATATTATGAGGCCAAAAGCATGTTGTCATTCTATTCTTCCTCCCTAATGTTGCTGAAAAATATGCGTAGACCCTTTTCTCCTGTGATGAAGCTTTTCCTGCACAGGTGATATGCTAGATGATACTGGCACTGGCATGACAAGTGTTGTCATGGGGCATGTGGATCGCCCCCAGCTCACATTCACACCAACCTAACACATTCTACCAGCACTGAAGGGGGTTTGGCTCAAAACAAGAGGTCTTGTGTTTGAAGTAACAGGTTAAAGTATTAAAATGGCAAAACAATTTTCTAGAAGAGAAACAATGACAATGTAATACAATCATACACCAATTATTATACACCAAATGCTACATAATAATCCCTGACTATTAAGTTGTCTTTTGAGAGTGTTTCAACATTCTTGTCATAGACAAGAGGATTTAAGCAGCAAAATGCCCAAGCCAAATTTCTTAGATACAAGTTATGAGGATGATAATCGAATGTCATCATGGACTTTTTAGATACCCTCTGTTTTTCACATCCTAATGAGATTAGCCTCCCAACAGCCATAGTGCCAGCCTGTTTGAATGACAGGTCTGCTCTTCTATCCAGGGCTATCTTACTAAGCTCTTCGCTGCTTTGTCTTGAATGGAGGGACTGACGGAAGCTGTGTGCCCTAATCCTCTTATTTGTGTCAGTGGGAGAAAAGAGGAAAGAATGAGGTGGAATGGGACGGTGCTTTGGAACGCCACCGCTGCCACTTCCTCCTCCTGAGTCCTCTCTCACAGCCAAGTGAGCATGAGAGAGATCTTATGAGGCTCAAGCTCATCTGCCAGCACAGTCACACACTCATAAACCGGTTTGCTTCCTCCATTTAACCCTTGTTCCATTTCTGAATGCAACTTCCCAATAGTTCTCTGAAAGTCTAAACCACTCTGTGGTGGAAAAGTCCATAAATGGAAATTCATTTGAGTAGCGTGTGATTTTTGCACAAATTGAAGTTTACATTTGGAATTGCGACAGGTATTCACGTACCGTTTAACGTCAAAACATGTATGTATAGCCGCGTATTGTATATCGGAGCAGTTTACGGGTCACTTGAGGAAATGACTTCTGATGGTTCGTGTTTGGATGCTTTGTGGTCTTTTGTGCCTGTTCGGTTTTCCTTCACGTGGAATAAGCTTTCTCTGGATTGCACCCTCCTGGAGCTAATGCTAATCTGTCTTCAGCTGGTGCTCCCACAGTTCTTTATTTACTCATTCAACTAGTTGGAAGTCTGTTAGACTGCAGATCAGATGCTCTGAAACCAATCTGATTACCTCAGCCAGCCAATTACCTTCCTCCTCACAACCGCCATTCTGAAGCTTCACATAGCGTACCAGATTGTGAAATTTCTTCATTACAAAAGAAAAGGGAAGGAAAGTCTGAATGATCTTTCCAGGAACGATGTCACAAGCATCCTCAGAGGTGTACCTGAATGGTCTTTAGGAAGAATAAACAGAATTTTTGGAACAAAATATAGCAGTTTGTAGCAGTAGTACTAACAAACCTGTCCGCTGTGAACATGACAGTGCGCATATTGGTTTGCTAAAATATTATCATGCAATGGGTGTAGTTTTTATTGTTCTCAGCTTCTGCTGAAAAACACAGAAACTGATGCTGATTGCTAAAACTGTGATATCACTGAACTTCTGCAGTAGTTGACTTGTACATGAAAATGTCATTTATGATATATGTGTACACTTTAGTGGTATTTTAAATTGAAAATAAACTGGCTTTATTATTTTCTCTTATCTGGCTACAGTCAGAGTATAACATACATTTATCTAGTTACAATGTAAATAGCAAGCAAATGTGTGGTTGTTACCTTAAGGGTATTTCCCTAACTGAACTGACCCTTACAAATAATTATTCATTTTTGTATTTAAGTTGATTGTTATTATAAACATTTATCAGTTGATTAAAACTTATTTAGATTCGTTAGTGTACAAGGTAATGTTTTAGGTTATCTGGTGAATTTAGTTTACATTTCCTTTGAATTCATAACATCAAATTGATGTGAACTTTAAATGTTGATATTGTTTAGCTTCACTGGTGGGCTCATTGAATATTGGAGAAAGAGAAATGTCTTCTAAGAAAGTAAGTCATAATTGTGCTGTAATGGCTAAAAAAGTTATTCTGTTGTTGTTTTTTTGGTTTTGCTTAAGTGTGGAAACTATGCTGTGCAGTCCGCCAGAGCACAAGTGTTAGTCTTGAGCACAACTTAGTCTGTGTGTATCCGGGACAGAATCCTGAATCTGTTCTAAAAATGTCTCGTTCTTCTCAAGGATTGGCAGAACTGAGGTGGGAGGCAGGTTAAAGTAAATTGAATAAACAGCGTTCTGACCAGCAAGAACCCTCCTGTTTCCCCACCCACGGTCTTGATCTTCTGTCGCTATGGGGATCACTGTTGATCACCCCATCGCTGACTGGACCAAGGAAAACAAACGTGAGCGAGAAATGGTGGGGATCGTGTTTCCATACCTCCATGCGACTGCGAGACCCCCGCAAGCAGCTAAAATGATTTGTGCTAGAGGTCAGGAGACTCATGGCAGCTTCAAAAAGTGGAGAGTAAAAATATTTGGAAGATTTGGATGCTAGGAGGAGTCAATAGGGGCACAATATTGTAGAATGGAATGATAGATGAGGAGGAGACAGGGAAGAGTCGAGTACCAGTCAAAAGCTGCTAACTGGAGTGCAGATGTTGGTGAATTGTAATAATCTCCTGGATGAAGATTTCGAGGAACGAAACGCACAACCACAGCCATGTAAACACAATTTGTTTTTCGTCACAGTCATATGAATTAACAAAAACAGAACAGATAAAAATAAAATATTTCTTGGTTTAACGGTTGTTTTTTTTCTAGAGAGGGTTTTGGCTGTGGTGTGTCTCATGTCATTCTAGGTCTGGTTCTGTCTTGCTGTTTTACTCAGGGATGTCACGTTTGTAAGGAAAAAGAAAAACAATTCCTGAAAGTATGATACCAATCGTCTGCGCCTTTTTTGCTCTCTTTCTCTCTTCTACTCCCCACCATTCTGTCTCCTGGCTGGATGCTAATATTTCTCCGAAAAGAGCCACAATACATCTTCCTGGGAAATTCCACAGCTTGCAAGTGCAGCAAAATGATCTGCTACTCTAAGAAAAGGAAGGATGAGGGAATAAAAAATTGAGAATTTCCAAAAATCGAATAAAGGAAAATGATTTATTCCATAGTGCCATTTTAATGAAGACTCATGTGTCTTTGTGTACATAAAAGAGACAAAATTGGCAGAGTAATATTGAAATATTATACATTCTTTGTTTTGTGTCAAACACTGCATCCTTTTTGTTCTGTGTTACATTTTGAATGCTGTTGGTTTGATTGTACACTCCTGTTTTTTAAACATCTCTCTTGATAGCCCTCCGTTTTGGCAGGATTCATAACCACAAACATGCTGTTCAGACACAATACTGGTTTCATTTTAAACAAACTATGGTAAACTTTAGGATTGCTTATTCAGCAGTAAGGACGAGAAACATACCTTAACTCACCCGACAAGTTCGGCATCACATATGGAGAATAGATAGGTCTCAATTTTGCATTTTTGCCCCGAAACTGTCAAAATATCACAAAGTCTCCCAAACCACTTTAAATTGGCTTTGGAGTCAAACATGTTCTGCGTTTCAGACCAATCCATCTCTCCTCCTGGCTTCCCTGCTTCTGTTGTTTTTTCTGCATTCCCCCCCTCCTGAGGTGGGCGTCTGTCTGTTGTCAGGCGTGAGAAGCAGCCCCTGCCCCTGCAGTTAGTAGGGGGAAAGCGATCCTGAGCCCCAGGCCCAAAACATGAAACTAGAGCCGGTGTGTGGCGCTTGGAGCTCAGCTGGAGAGGCGGCAGTGGACCGACCCCAGCTCCACATCACATCGTGCTCCAGACTCCTGTGTCCTGCTTTTACAGCTCTGTATTGGTGGAACATGGTGCCAAACCACCTGAAGTTAAAGTCTGAAGCCAGAGTCTGAATACTGCTGACAACCCAAACAACCCAGTCAAATTTCTACATAAAAAAATTACATTTTTGACTACATACAAACTACATACAAAAAATTATGATCGTAACATTTTTGTCATTAAAATATATTTATCTTTGTATGTTATCATGCAGCTTTTTTAGACATCAGCATGAAAGACTTTTAAAACATGCTGAAGGAGTTCACATCTATGTTGGACTCATATTGGCTGCTTTTTCTATATTGTTTGGTCTAGATATACCGTTTAAACATTTCTTTATATAAAGTTTTAGGTTTGTGAGGAAAGCAAATTAGTTTTACAAAACAAATTTTAAACCTTTAAGCATACACCTTCAGATAAAAAGGTTTTCAATATTACAAAAAAATTAAACTAATGACCTTAATTTTTTGCATGGTAATGCAGACTTAAAGATTAGACCAAGACATTCAGGAAATGAGACACTATTGTAGAATGAACTCTAAAAACTTTCCCTTGCATCATAGTAAAGCATTGGAATTGGCAAAGGCTGTCACAGCACTTCTGCATCGCATCAATCAACACGCTTCAGTCCGTTGCATAAAAATCAAAGTTTGAGCACTACACATTCTTGCCACAATAGTGATTGCTGTGTAAATGCATTTAGACTTTTTAAAGTAAACGTTTAAAAGTAAACACACAGGGTGTTAACTGCCTAATGTGTGGCTTTTATGGAATAAAATCACACTAGATAGGCATAATATTTAATCATAATATTACCGACTAATAATGCCTTGAGGGGACCACTGAATAGGGCACAGCAGGGGCTGCTGAGGTGTCTTGTACTAGTAATTTAACTATTGCTGCCATTCTTGAGTCTGCTTCTCAGAATTGGGTGGGTATTCTGATATATATAACTGTACTTGAACACTGAATCTTTCTTAGTCACATGTTTTCTGTGAGGCTCTTCCCACCTAACCACCATCTAAACATTAACATTAAACTTTTAAATATTGTTATTATTTATGTTTTTTGTACAAATTTCTTTTTCATCTAAACCATTTCGAGATCAGAACATTTTAAATGCAGGCACAAATAGCACCATGTCTAACCGCATGGCGGGAGTGTGTTCATGTGTATGTACGGCTCTGAAGGTTATCAGCCCTGTCAGGAAGCCAGACATGGAGCAGTGTTGGCAGGCACACCAACACCAGGTTCACAATTCATCAGTAGACGGTGTGCGCCATTAAACCACTTTATTATCTTACTCTCTTGTTCTGTTGTTTCCCCAGTCCCTCTCTTTTAATCTGTGGGTTATATTTTACATATCGGCAATAGCAGCACAGGACACTCAGTTACACAATATTGATATAGGTGCCATCATACAATAACACAAATCTTTGTTTTGTGTTTAGTTGTTCAACATCCATCTGCTTTGGATTATATACATAGCTTTCCATGGGCTTGGATTTGTAATCAAATACAATTAATTGAGCATGCATTGACCTAAAAATAAAATAATAAATAACCTACAGTACATTTTACCTTCTTATAGACTATTTAAATAGCGGTTAATATCTCTCTTCTTAAAAATGTTATTTTTAAAAAACGAAAATAAAGATTCTTGGTATAAGAATATCGAGTAGGGTGATATTAGATATCTAATTAGTTAAAAATATAGACCCATAACCTCAAAATTTATGAATGGCTTTAAATACAAAGCAAAACTCTGTAAACAGTAATGTGTCATTTTCTTTAAGGAGAGGCCTGCAAACGCATAATGTCAGGCCTGGTGATGTAAGAAGAGAAGAACAAATGATCATCTCTGAAGTGTTAAGTGCTTTAGTGTTATGCTATCAAATGGAGCATGAAGGCTTGGACAGAGGTTTATGATTTCACTCATGTATCTTTTTCATTGCTTTTTCCTGTCGTTGTTGGGCTGCCTCTGAGCAGCTGTCTGTCTCCCACACACTGGTTGTATTTGCATACAGTGCCTTGCAAAAGTATTCATACCCCTTGAACTTTATAACATTTTGTCACCTTACAACCACAGATGTAAATGTATTTTATTGAGATTTAATGTGATAGACCAACACAAAGTAGAACATAATTGTGAATTGAAATGAAAATGATATACGGTTTTCAAAATTTTAAGCAAATAAAAATCTGAAAAGTGTGGCATGCATTTGTATTCAGCCCCCTGTACTCTGATACCCCTAAATAAAATCCAGTGCAATCAATTGCCTTCAGAAGTCACCTAATTAGTTGATAGAGTCCACCTGTGTGTAATTTAGTCTCAGTATAAATACACCTGTTCTGTGAAGGCCTCAGTGGTTTGTTAGAGAACACTAGTGAACGAACAGCATCACGAAGACCAAGGAACTCACCAGACAGCTCAGGGATAAAGTTGTGGAGAAGTTAAAAGCAGGGTTAGGTTATAAAAAAATATCCCAAGCTTTGAACATCTCAAGAAGCACTGTTCAATCCATCATCCAAAAATGGAACAAGTATGCCAC
>JAZGTI010002870.1:23818-33902 GCA_036877585.1 Botia kubotai
GGAACAAGT
This sequence comes from Botia kubotai, assembly GCA_036877585.1. Taxonomy (NCBI): domain Eukaryota; kingdom Metazoa; phylum Chordata; class Actinopteri; order Cypriniformes; family Botiidae; genus Botia; species Botia kubotai. The sequence continues at coordinate 23,828 of JAZGTI010002870.1, forward strand.
ATGCCACAACTGCAAATCTACCAAGACATGGCCGTCCACCTAAACTGACAGACCGAGCAAGGAGAGCACTGGTCAGAGAAGCAGCCTAGAGACCCATGGTCACTCTGAAGGAGCTGCAGAAATCCACAGCTCAGGTGGGAGAATCTGTTTACAGAACAACTTTAAGTCGTGTACTCCACAAATCTGGCCTTTATGGAAGAGTGGCAAGAAGAAAGCCATTGTTGAAAGAAAGACATTAGAAGTCCCGTTTGCAGTTTGCCACAAGCCATGTAGGGGACACAGCAAACATGTGGAAGAAGGTGCTCAGATAAGACCAAAGTTTAACTTTTTGGCCTAAATGCAAAGCGTTATGTGTAGCGGAAAAGTAACACTGCTCAGCACCCTGAGCACACCATTTCTTCAGCAGGTACAGGGAAGCTGGTCAGAGTTGATGGGAAGATGAATGGAGCTAAACAGGACAATCCTGGAAGAAAACCTGTTGGAGGCTGCAAAAGACTTGAGACTGGGAAGGACATTTACCTTCCAGCAAAACAATGACCCTAAGCATACAGCCAGAGCTACAATGGAATGGTTTGGATCAAAGAATATTCATGTGTTAGAATGGCCCAGTCAAAGTCCAGACCTAAATCCCATTGAGCATCTGTGGCAAGACTTGAAAATTGCTGTTCAGAGACGCTTCCCATCCAATCTGGCTGAGCTTGAGCTATTTTGCAAAGAAGAATGGGCAAAAATTTCAGTCTCTAGATGTGCAAAGCTGGTACAGACATACCCCAAAAGATTTGCAGCTGTAATTGTAGCGAAAACCGTAAATGCGCACAACACTTTTCATTTGCTTAACATTTTGAAAACCATGTATCATTTTTCGTTCCACTTCACAATTATGTGCTACTTTGTGTTGGTCTATTACATAAAATCTCAGTAAAAAACATTTAAGTTTGTGGTTGTAATGTGACAAAATGTGGAAAAGTTCAAGGGGTATGAATACTTTTGCAAGGCACTGTACAGTTGCAACTAAGTGCTGACCTCTATATGACTACAAACATTCATAACGACAGCTTTTGAAGAGCATAAATTGATATGCTCACCATAAACTGGAAGTGCTTTACTGGTTTTGCTTCAGGACATAGATTTAGGATTAGAAGTGGCCCAACACTGAACCAAAGTTTGACAACATTACTTACATTATTAACATTACTTGGGTTAAAAAAGTTTTTGATGTTTTTATGAGCTCAGTTTCTAAATTATTTAATGCTCTTGGCAGCAAATAATTTACTGCACAAAACGCATTGTGGTGGACAATGTTTATCCTCATTGCAATTGAACCCGTATTTAATGTAGTCTGGGTTGTATTTTGCCTCTTGTGTAGTTTTGTTTTTAAGAGATTTTGAGAATGAGGGTATGTTATATAACCTGTTCCTGCTAAATTTGGCTACCTTTTACAAACTGACAGATGAATTTGCCCAAAAGTACCATAGAATGTGATTGGACGTGATTCTCTGTCAACAACAAAAAATAGAAAGCTTTTAAAAAGTTATTAAGCCTGCTTATTTTGCTATCCTATACACTAAATGTACACTATTACATGCTTAGTTGCATTTGGAGTCCCAAAGGACCCCTCTAGTTGAGACCCACCATCGTAAACCATGCATTGGTTGCATGTGGGCGCATATGTGGTAAATATCACACACTGGCTGCGTGGGTGTTTGTGTAAGCTTTTTGAACGGAGTAGCTACGCAGGCAATGTGCTTGTTTCATGGTTTTAAAGCAGTGGTGATATATCTGCATTTGACAGGCTGCAGAAGTTGTGGGTACTGGGTTTCTGAAGAGCTGATGTTCAGTGTGGAAGGACAGCTGCTGTATTCTCAACAATTTGGCCCGATCCACCGGTTACACACTCGCAGGCACGCACATGCACGCTGCACATCTGCATCCCACATGCTTAGATACACGCGTACATATGTTGTCGGATTTGAGACTATAATCAGATTAATTGGTCCATCTTTCCTTGGAAACCCAGCATACACCGTACGCTTAAAGCATTTTTTTACAAGAGGCGTATCAATGTAACATTAAGCAGAAGCCGTGCTCGGAGTGTGGGGTCAGAGGGAGACTTGAGGGCCCCTGACATGACATTGTAATGAAATAAAGACTGCAGAACGAAAGAGAAACACAAGAAGGAAAAACCCTCTGAATTAGCTATTAAGAAAGAAGAATGATTCCTTTTCTCCGTACCATACTCACAAATTATACCCTTAAAACCGTTCTCTACCTTTTTTTACTTTTAAAAATGTTAACATTTACCTCAGATGTTACGTCTCCCCATTTGAGAAACATGAGTAAAAATCAGTCATGGCCCCACAAGGGACCTGAACATTAGCTGAAGTATGTTTCTAATCCTTATTAACATTCTCCAAAGTCATGCATGAAATATGTTTTGTGCCACACTACGCCCCATGTGTTTTTCTTTTCCTCCGCAAGTATTTTTCAAACAGAGATCCACTCCGCACACTGCTGTGCATTATTTTATCATAGGGTTTAACCTCACCACAGCCCTGATATTTTAAGAGAAAAAGAGGGGAAAAACTGGCCTTGATTTTTCTTCCAGGGTATTGTCTGGTGCATCCCAGTGTCCCATTCTGCCCCATTGTTATGTCTTAGTCATCGCTGTGATGTCATAGATGAGGTGCAGGTATACATGCATCTTTCTATTGTTCTGACAGCTCTTGCATTACATTAGCGTATGTTTTCTCTATGGCAACCGCAGTATCGTCCACAGGCCCTGTCTCTACCTCTCTGAAGCTCCATAAATCCCTATTTCTATTTGTCAGGTTTTCAAATCTCCCCAAAACCATGTCAAACTCCAGGGAGAAATGGATGATCAATCAAAGGCTCAAACGTCATTATTCTCGCTCGCTCGTTTTTGAGAACTCCAAGTGTCTCCCACCCGTGTGTTTTATTCCCTCTGTGGGAGATATGCAAGATTTGATATATTCATCAATTCAAACAGCTGCGAAGAAACTCTTTCACCAGCCATCAGATGAACCTCGGCGGACATTTATCAAAGATTAAAAGAGAAGTTTTTCTGCGTTTCGTAATTGAAATGTTATTTTTCGGACCAGTGAGAGACAAACGAGCAGCTGGAGAGAGAAACAGGAAGTTATGAACTATTGGCGTGAGTTCATGAACGTCTCTGAAAAAACACTTCTAGTTTGCAGAATTTGAAGATGTGGTCTCCCGGTTCCACGCTGTACATAAAGAGCACAGATTTTAAAGGACAGACAGGAAAATGAAAGAGAGATGAGAGAGAGAGAAATACTGCAAGTGGTTTCTGAAAGCAGCGTTAACACGGGGATCTGTAGCATTAAAAGAGATTTACACTCTAATGTTTTAAAGCAGTTTTCTTTAGCGCACCAGCTCCTCTTTTACTGATATTTCAAGGAAGCTATAAAAGTGAGCTGACAACTGGAGCAGAATCCCTGACACAGCATTGCATCTTGGCCCTCAAGTCAGACTGTATCTTAGACCTGACAACTCTTGGGGCCCCAGGGTCTGGGTTCAGTTGTGGTTGGTGTAAGTCATAGCGAGATAAATAAGTACGCCTGCGCTATAAGATTTCATGTGACTTTGTTTGGAAATATGGCTATGCGTGATGTTTTTGCTTATGTTTAGCAAAGCCACACAACCACAGATTGTATGAAAGACTCATGTCTCTCCAGAACACAAAAAGACCCAACCTGTTCTCCTCCTTTCTGCCCGAGGGCCTGTTTGTGACCCAAATGTAGTGGTGTTGTCTGTTTCCTATGCAGGTCCTGAGTTCTTTTGAAGCATGGGGTCCAGAGCTCCTCTGCTCTGTGTCACATGTCTTACTCCCCTCTGCGCTGACCAACAGGCTCTCTTTGCACCCTGATGTGCCCATAACATTTAACGGCACTTTGGCAACCCCAAATGGAAACTCTTACTTTGCTCCTGCAATCAATGTTTATTCCATGTATGGTTGCATTTTTATGTCTGTTTTCTTGTTATTAGTTAATTAGCTATTTAACCCTGAGTCTTTGATGTTGGTGAAAATTAAGACATTGGAGAATAAATGGAGGAAAGTTATCAAATGTAGTTTTTCCAAAAAGTTAGTACTATAGTCTTTTGGAAATAGTGGTCAGCATTTTTAAGCTGTTTTGGGGGTGTTGTCTTTGCGGACCTTTTACATAGCCACTTGGACTCTTTGGAACTTTGCTACCTGCTGATATTAGCAGCCATTTCTACATTACTGGCATATACACCCAGTGACAATGTCAGGAATTAGGGGTTCCGAGACAAATCTTCATATTTTGGCCCCATTTTTATTTAATCACTGAATAGCCCCCCATTATTTCAGGGCCCCGAATAAGGTGTATAGATGCTAGATGCCATTGTACAGGCAGCATTACGTGCACCTGTACCTTTCTTAAATTTGTTATACACCAGATTGTCATTCTCCTGAGTGTGTATGAGGAAGTGTGTATGTAAACAGATATATAGCATAAAAGGACTTGGAGTGTTTTAGGATTTTGGTTATTATTATTCCCCCATTACCCATAAACCAGTGACATGTAATTTATAAGCCCCTGGTACCTTTATGATTATGTTGTGTTTTGATGTTGTGAAGTCGCTATAGACCTGCAGATAACTGCACAAGCGGCTGGTATTGCATAATCTGATCTCACACTGTGTCCTCAGTGTGTTTAGATGCCAGACAATGAGCCATGGATGTTTCATATAGAAATAGATGTCATTTTCCAGGGGTTTAATGGGCGAGTGGAAATACTCAGGATTTGTGATTTAATCCGTTCTGCTGACTTCCATGCAGATGAGTTGTATCAGGAACCAGAATGCAGTAAAAGTGTCATTCACACGTAGCCGTTTATGTGGAAGGCTCAAAAGACCTGCAGGATCAAAGGACAACGGCATAGAAAGGAACAGGAAAAATAAATAGAGCGGGCATGTTTTTTTAAATTTTTTTAACTCTTTATTTTATCTTCGTCCACACTGTTAATCATGTTAGATTCGTCTTTACGGCTCCTCCCACGGCAGGCCTCAAGCTGGGGAGAGTCGCCCATTATTTTAATTCGTTATTTTTATTACCATGAAGAAAAATAAAATGGAGAAAACACAAAACAGATCTCCTTAACATAAGAACAATGGCAGTTAAAAATGGAAAAGCAAAAGCAAAATGTGAAACTTCACACCACAGGCTTATATCCTGTTTCTGGGCATTTTTTATATTGCTCTGTAACAATTTGTTCTCAAGGTCTGTGTCTCTGAAGGACCCATAACTGAATGAAGATTACACTTGACAGTTGCTTATTTCTTTCTTACATTCACCATCCCATTTGTTTATTTTATCAGCTTTGTTTTGCAGGGAAACATTCATCAATCTGCCGTATGAATGATATGATGTATGTCAGGCGAGTATTCACAATAAACGCCAATTCCGAGTTTTAATTGACCTGATTGTTATGCGTATGTGATTTCTAAGTTATCATTATGAAAACACAGCTGTTTGTTTGTTTTATCACATCATGTCCCCATATATCAAGCACTCTCAAAGCTTAAATGACGAAGGCAGTGAAAAAATTCCCCTCTAAAGCAATACATTATATTTTTTATGCGATTTACCCTTTCAGTGAGCACAGAACAAAGTCTTTTTTGGGACAGTACAGTATCGGGCAAAAGAATGTGGGATGATTCTTTGATTTATTTGAGCTTAAAGGCCACACAGACCTCAGAAATGTGTGGTAGGGAATCCACAGGCATGTTTCACCCCATAATCAGAATTTATACGCCAGTGGGGTCGAAAGCGATTTGTTTTGGCTGTCTGTTGGAGTGTGAGCATGTGTGTGTGACTGGCGCAAATGGAAGGGTGAACAGCCTCGGAAACCTCTGGTTCCTGTCTATCACTTCATCTATTACCTTCTCAGAGTTTTAATTGGGAGTTATTGCGTTTGAGATAAGTGTTGGGATAAGAGCACTCTTTTGCTGTCTGATGCATGAGGTGCTTGGACATTGGCAGTGCAGTGCGGTAACAGAGCGTATTCGGGTCTTGCGGATGACCCCTGCTCCACTCCTCTTGACCTATGAAGAGGTCTCCTGATCTCTCACACATTTATTTATTCTTCGTCACTTCTCCTTACTCTGTAACTCAGGCTCAGGACCGTGGCCCACAACCTTTGACTTAGGGTCCATGATTTTGGACCCACTTTTAGTTTCAAACCTTTGCTTTTCTCCCCTACATCCTTGAGGTCCTCCGCATTGTTAAGCAACTTTTGATTTTGCCAAGATCACCCAATAAGCGTTACCTGAGATCCAAGTGTTTACCGACTTGGTGTTTGTGGGGTTTTCCCCCATGCCAGTGATAGCACTGGCAGGAAAATGAGAACATTCCAGACCTGACCATGTTAATGCTCAGCCTAAGGGGGGAATTAAGGAATGCAGTTGCTTTGAAGTTACCCCCTCAATCCCTGTTAGTTTTCTCTCCCTTGCTTTTTCTGTTAACTCTCGTGTCATTTCCCAGGTTTCCCCTCTTGGTTCCCCCCTTCTCCTTTTCCCCCTCATTATTTATGGCCTTACCCATCCTTCACCTGTGAATAGATGGTGAGGATGAAAGATTACAGCTCTTCGGGCGTGCATGACTGTTGTTTCACATGGATTAATGGGACTAGGAGTGCTTTCCCTAAGCACAAAGAGACAAATTCGAGCATTAAATTAGACAACTCTTACATGCCAAAAGTGTTTGCTCATTGGACAATTGCCAACACGTTTTCAGAGCCTGTTGGAGTAAATCACCTTAGATTCACTGATGAACACTAATCCTGTAAGCATGCATAAGTATGCAGAGATCTAGACCATGTAATATTCTCTTTTAGGCTAAAGTAAATCTTGCGTTGAGCAGTATATTTTCAGACTGCAGGAATATGCATTGATGTTTCAGGGGTAGTTAGAAAAACAGGCATAGTTTTCCTATCCCTTGAAGTTTAATGTAGAAGTTTGATGTTGGACATAATTCTCTCACATCAGCATAATGTCCTGATATCTTATGTCACGTTGAAAGTACATGTCACTATCAAAACTCATCTTAGATTTGTGATAATGTATTTAGTGACCCCATGAGTGCATTTTTCTTTCCAGCGTTAGCATGTTTCCTACTAAAACATGAAGTTTGTGTGAAACAAATTAAATAGCTTCTCTTTTTTGGGTGGGTGGGGGTAGCAATGTGCTAATTTTAGTGCATTTTTGTACAAAAACAAATGAAAATGCCCGTGAGGTAAAGATGAGTCTTCGTGCCCTAGGTTAATTTTCAGACGTACACACAGGCCCCCATAAATGCCCAAATTCACACAGCTTAGAGCCTTTAAACATCACATCACTAAACCTCACCGCACATTAATCATTGGATGTGTACTGTGATTCATTTTTTTGGGACCTCAAGCCAAGTTTAGCCACGTCTGTGTCTCAGGACCCCAGGGCTGTATCCCTCAGTGCCTGTACCTGAGCCTCCATTATTAGCTCTGGAAACAGGGAACGTGGCTGCTGTCTCCTCCTCCCCCCTCAGGGAGAGCCGTAGCTGGGCTGTGAGATGAAGTCGGGCAGGGGTGGTGGGGAAAGGAGCGCTGGCTGTGCTGTAATTACTCCATTGATATTCCTTCCACAATAACACTGTCATTGCTCATTTGCATAAGCGCTTCTCCTCTCTCGCGGGAGCAGATGAGTGCAGAAAGACGAGGAGAAAGCTGGAGGAGTTTGGGTTTCAGTTCAGATTAACTGGTTCGGCTTGTGCTGTCATCTGTCCTGATCTATCCCTCTAGAAATACATGGGATGTAATAGAACAGGCTGCAGTGCTAATGCTGTGATGGTAGGAGGAGACAGGAGGTTATCCCTTGAGTAGGACCATCAGTGTCAGAATGCTGTTGTAATTATAACACAAGGTGATGCTTTTGGAGTTTTAAGTCTGGTTTGGTGCAGTTCCCGTGCCCTTGAATATCAATTGAGGTCACATGGTTGTATTGAAGTTCTGTTGTCCATGAGACCAATGAAAATCTCAGCTGTCTCAACTTTCACTTACCTTGTCACAATGCATTCTGGGATTGCCTTCTTATGAAGGATGCATGTTATATAATTTAATATTTTGCATAATAAATATATAATTTAGCTAAAGTGAGGCATTTAAATAGTCATATAAAGCACATAAAGACAACTATCCTTTGAAACAGCATTCGTATTGGGAGTGCGCTTATGCTTCCATAGGCAGCCTATTAGGTTTTGGAACAGAGCACTTGTATGGGAGCCATCATAAACATCTGCTTCACCAAAATGATTGGTTACTTCTCCAGCCCACATCCATCCAGTCGTACTCACACACAGGGCAGTCTGGGTAGATTTCGTGAACGTGCGCGCATGTGACGGGTCCTCCATCTTGGTAGCAGGAGGTGTTTGAAGCCTTTATTTAATGTCACTGATCTTCGCCTCAGTGCTGGCGTGATGAGCATTGGTCATTGGCTGTTTCTCCTCTATTGCTTTTTCTGAGCAGGCTACGGCCTCCACTTTCTCCCCTCTGAGTTGGGCCCTCGGGCTCTACATCATTTATTGCTGTCAGGAGTCAGGGAGGGAAAAAATGGGGTGATGAGCAGTGTGAGAGAAACAGAGGAAGCAAAAAAGCACCCAGCTTGCGGAGGAGAGAGTAGCGATTCCAAGGGGGACATGCTGAAGCGAAACACAGACGATTTAGTCAAATCTCAGCTGTTGAATATTTAATGGAGCCTGCAGTGTTTATTTAGTTAGCCTGTCGATTTTTAGCACACTGTCAATAGCAGGCTCACACACCAGGCCCTGATGATCTTTAGTGTCTGTGCTCCCTGGGGTCCAGACGCTAAACACAATTATGGATTTTTTTTCCTTCCTCTCTTTTCTCTCTCTCTCCCCCACCACCGCAATGTGTTTGATATTTTTACTGATCTAATTTGCAATCTGGTAGTTTATTGTTTGGCATTTTAGTGGCGCTCAAGTGGCGAAGCAAATTCGATTTCCGCTCATAATTCTTTATAATGCCATTAATGCTGTTAGCGCACAGGCGCGGGCCTTAAATATAAAATGTCGGGAATCTGTCTGCGGATGCGCGCATTCTTGCTTTTATTGTCTCCTCTCCCACTGTCATTTCACTCATTCAGTTTTTAATTAAAAATTCTTGCCATGGTTTTCTGTCATTGTGAAATATGAAATTACAATTGTATTGCGTTTTAGAGTAAGAAACGGGAAGCTAGGCATGCGGTAGATAGTATAGGCACACATCTTGCAGACAAAATGGAAAAAACGTCGCAAAATGAAAATGAATGAATAATTATCTCGGGAAAAATGGTATACTATTTTTTTCCAAGATGAATGTGTCCGAAATATAGAAGAAATCATTCATTTACCACTAAATATCTACATTTAAACTCTGCATCAAAATAAGGCCCCAAATCTCTAAACATTCTCATTAAGATTCTAAGCAGTTCTACCGTTTATGCATTCACATTTAAAACTCTATATAAGCTACACTAGAATAGTTTGAGCTAGCTGATAAGCACACAGCGGGCTAATACTGATGCTGTGCTGTGCTAATGGTGATGGTGTGCAGCCTCTTGTGAGGGATCTATTTGCTGATGATGGATGAGCGGTAAGCCACCCAAGACCTGCGATTTTCCACACTCAAGAGTCTGTCAGCTTCTTAAGTGGACAAGCACAATTAGCACTGAAACCAGATCTTGGGCTAATCTGATGGCACGCTTGGAAAACAGAGAGAGTGGAAAAAAGAAATGTGCTCTTTGCAACCAACCATAAAAGAGATTAGAGTAATAGTTCCTGTATATTACAACTGAGAAGTGAAAGATAAATAATTCCTTTGACAAAATGAAGTGAAAGGATATTTTGCGGTGTTAGGATTTTCGCTAACCAAATGCATGTTTGTTCATTTGACTGCTGAGAGACTTCTGCCTTCTGCTTGCTCTTAACGGTGTCATACTAGGTCAACAGCTACAGTTTTTTCTTCATGTTATGATGGTTGCT
>JAZGTI010002871.1:0-33900 GCA_036877585.1 Botia kubotai
TCCATTGAATATACGCCCACGTGTGTTGCCCGCATGGGACCGACACAACAGCGAGGGGCGGAAACGTTTCCCTGCTTTTAACACGGAACGTGGCTTAAAAACGTTATTAATTCACAACATTTAAATTGATAAGTGCTTCGAGCCAAAGACTACAAGGGCACTTTGAAAAGCAAACAGCAGCATAGTGAAAAAATTGATTTTTCCCGCTGAAAATGACTCCACGATGCATCATTTGACTGCAGCGCTTCCGAGTGCTTGACAGAGATAATCTCAGCCATCCCACAGGTGACCTTATCGTTCCTGGCAGGGCGGATGCGTCCACACGGTCGTCGGTGTGCCCGTCAAGATTTCATGGGCCGACGTTCCTCAGGGAACCAAAGTTTCAACCTTCCTCATCTTGATTTCAAGCCAGAAACATTACGGACAAAAGAAAATATCAGCAGTAATCTTAAAGTCAACAAAGAGCGTTTATAATTGGATGACTGAAAATTAGAGGAGCTGTAGATAGTCAGGAATGGAAACAGAACAATAGAAGGTGTGAAGTTAACAGTGGGCTGAATGTACAGAGAGGTTTCTAAAAGCAGACACACACACAGGCTCCTGGAGCGCCTCTGTTTTAACTGATGAACAGATGGTTTGGCGCCACATTGTCAAGGTCACCGAACTTCAGAAGATTTTTTCCCTCCTTTTGTTCAAGATCCTTTTGTCTTTATAGATGTTTGTTCCTTTGATATTAATAGGATTTCTCTATTCAATAGCGTCTACTCACTTAAAAAATTAGTCTGGACATTAGCTGTATAAGCAGCGTACTTTTTACATACCTTCACTAATACTAATAATACCTTTACAGTTAATTATAATATACAAAGCGTACACCAGCTTTAAACACAGGAAAAACTCAGTATGTTTGTAGTATGTTGTGGAACTGGTCTGGTTATGAACACTGACTGATTTTCTACATAGCTGTGCTAGTTTTGTGTCTCTCATATCACTCCATGGTCTCTTTGTTGTCTCAGATCAGTATTATATGTTGATTTATTTATTGGTATTGCCGGAATAAAAGCAGCTTTATGTTGGGGTGGTAGTCACACCGGGTGGCTATATTTTACAATAATAACTTGCTGATTGTACGTTATTCCTTTCCTTAAGGAGAATTTATTTAAATAATATATGTTTATTATATTAATCACAGCCCATTACCTGCTATTGTATTTACTTTAATTGCACTGCTACTTTCTACCAGTTTGTACCTGCTTTCCATTTGAATGGCAGAGTAACATAAAAACACAAAACATAAATCAATATGAAAATAAAAACAATAGATCAGGATTTGTTGAGATCGAAAGGGCTTTGATTAAATATTCACTCTAAACAATGTTTAATAATGACACAGGAAGTAACTGAGCTGGTTAAGTGCTGATGCCACAGTAGGTGTGCGTGTGTTTCATTGTGTGCCATGTCTTTACCCACACGACTCAAAAAAGCAGTACAATACATTCATATTCATGTTTTAATAATGCAGGTGAAACTTCAGAGGAAACTACAGAATCCCGTCCTTGAGAAAAGTCAAACTCTCCACTTTTTAGCTTATACACTTAAACTTCAAGTAAAGTTGCTTGTTTTAGCGCTAAGAATATATCCAGATAAATAAATGATGGCGAATTTAGCCGTCTCATTTTAGCTGTGTATTGGCCAAGGCTGGTCTGAGATGCATGGCGTGCACCTGTCTGTGGCGCGGCGGGCGCGTCTGGGATCATATGGCCCCTATCGTTGATCTGTAAAGGCTCTTTGATAAGCACCATGGCCTGATTTCTCCTCATCTGCAGACTGATACAGCCCCTCTCACTTCAGATGTCTGCCCGGCGTTATTAACGTCAGACGCAGGATCTGGACGATAGGATCTCCAGAGTGCTGACACCAGACTTTCCCCGAGCGGCTTTGATCTCAGGCGAGATCAGGAACGGGAATATGGGATTGGAAATATGGCTGTTTTGTGTGGATAGCTCGTTCAGGATGAGCCTGGATTTGATTCCCTGATCATTGAGATTATGGGTTTGGGTGTTTTATTAAATTGAGTAAAAAATCTGTTTATGTGACATGTCAGGTTAATAAGAGGGAGGATCATGTTCTTTCTGAGCTGTACTGCCACGTCTCAGCTGTCCAGAAAGACTATTTCTTTATTTCTGTAAACTTCTTCATTTTCATTTGTGTAAAGCTTACTACAACATTTTGTTACATTTCACTCAAAAATCATACGTTGCGTAAAGCAAATAAAACCATTTTTCGGAACCATTAAGATTTGTTTAATAAGTTCAACCAAATCTTTACCATTAATACGACTTTCTATTTATATTTTGTTTTAATCAAACGATTCTTTATTGTTTCTGCAACAATTTCAAAGTTTCAGTTTTTTAAGGAATTTCAGTATTCTGCGTTCTGGTTACAGGACATGAAAAATAATGTCACGCTACATCAATTTTAATGGCTCTAAAATAGGCTGTATGTTCTTTGACTTCTGTGTCAGCTGGTTTTAGTCACATGACTTCATCAGTTTCTCAGTATCATGTAGCCCCACTCACTCGTTTTTATTGATAAGATTCACCATCGTCAGGAAAACAGGGTTGAGGAAGCACACAGTGGAGGTTTTCATCGTTAGATATACTGCTGTGTTTTAATTAATGCTTAAATCTTGTACATTATAAAGAGATCTGAGCTGTACTAGTGCTGAAAATTGATGCATTTTTTTACTGGAGGGATAGATGAGAGAGAGAGAGAGAGCGAGAGAGAGAGAGGGGCGAGGGAGTGTGGTGAACAGATGAATGAAGAGCTCATATATTTTTCTGGCTGGCTGAGAGGTGAACCATGTTCAGCACTGACCCCTGTACAACATCTGCTACTGACATACACAGAGAGTACTTAGAGAATCAGCATTTCAAAACACAAGTCTGTTTATATATACCGCCTTATATCAGAGCTGTGGCCTAGTGATCACTGCATGTGTTCCTGAATAATTGAGCCTTGGTGCTTGTACGGGAGAGGCAGGTTTCAGTCTTTTGTGTTAAAACCCAATTTCTTGTTTTCCTCTTTGTCCTTGTCAATAAAAGGCAAATGAAGATAAGTGCTGACTAATATGGGCTTTTTGATGGCCATTAGTGTATGTAGATAATATATCTACAGGAAACAGTGACATAAAAGGCTGAGAGATTATATATTACAAATATATAAATGGAAAAAAATGTTATACATGGCTTCTAAAGAGTGAATGAATAAAGAAATAACTAAATGGATTTATTTTCATCAGAACATTCCAGCAGTTAAACAGTGTATCGCTTTGCACAGGCGAAATCAAGGGAAAAGTGGGTGCTTGCGATGTACAGTTAGCCTCGGTAAAGAGGAACGCTATTCATTACACATACGGTGTGCTCCCCTTCTAGGTGGCAGGGCCATAAAGCCAGTAATAACCTTTTTATCAGAAGCCAGGGTGACACCTTAATGTGACACAGCCGCCCAGATGCTGCAGAACAGAGAAATGCCTTTGTAATCTCCTCCGTGTATTAGAAGCAGGAAAGCCATCATATAAGGATATAACAAGAGCTGATGAGGCCTGTGCCTCGTGCCATGAGGAATAATAGATGAGGTTTGACCCTCTCGGATCTCAGAGTCACGGCCAGCATGTGTACCGGCCTGTTTTCCATCTCTCACTTTACAAAATAAAAGAGGAAGTCAGAGAACAAGCATTAAAAGAATTCAAACAAGACTGAGTCTAGTCTTGTACTTTCTATAGTTATATTTGACATCTTTCTCCATAATCTCCGCTTGTTTTTATTTTTAATAATGCCTCATTATTCGTTCATTTTTTATCTGCTCTCGGGCACATAAAATTAAACTGACTGTCTCTGTCCCTTTAAGACTTTAGAGTGGCTTGATTTTGTAGTTTTTTATTGTAGTTCATCATGGTGGGCACAAAGACAGCAAACTGCTATTATGTACTTTCATATCATATAGACTCATTTGCGATAAATGAATCTGATCTTCTGAGACCTTAAGGAGTCCTAAGCATCACTATCCTAAAAACACGCCTCGATTTTCCCCATAAATGCTGCTAATACAATTATCAGTATTTATGAACACAAGCGTTTACAAATGAGAGCTAATTATTGTGACTTAATGACGCTGCTGTGAGCCACCGCAGCACTGTGGGCAGATAAGAGGCGAAATTTGCTTCGAGGATTTTTCGCAAATGTCATTGTCACTTTGTGTACAAGGATGATAACTTCATCCGTCCATTATCACGCGCAGCACCTGCGATGATGCACAGCTCTCCGGCCGGCGCGATAGATAATTACTAATGAATCAATATGTAGAGTTTGGAGAGGAGGCGCGGAGCGGCCCGGCTCGTGCGCGCCACGCAACTGATAACGCCCGAATATAAACAGCACGGAAACGTCAGCGATGCGGTGAGAAATGAGTTCAGTCCTGCGATCCACACTGTGCTTCCTGCGCTGTGCTTTTTGGGAGCGTCTGATATCTCTCGCCCATCCGTCCTGCCCCGTTCCAGCATGAATACATTAAGAAAGAGCGATGCTTCAGCTAGTATCTGTCTGCGGGCCAGAGAGGCACATTCAAATAGCTCAGCATCAATCAGACAGGACTGAACAGGAAACGCATCATTTGCTGAACTTCAGCTGATTGGAGGTCTTTTGAATAGCAGGGGCCGTGTGGGTGAAGGTGAATATCACAGAGTTTTTCATGTGTCTTTTGAAATGTGAGGTGCTGTATAGACGTACAGTACTCAGTTTTAACTTTCAGAGTGCTAATCTTCCTCTGCGGTCCAGTAGGCAGCTGGTTTTGGTGAATATATTTGAAAAATGCTGCAGAAGTGTAAAATATAGCTCATTTATCGGTTGTTCGTCCCATGTAGCTGTTTGCTAAAGATACAGACAGACAGCCTCTGCTGCTGGAGGGTTTGATCCCAAGTCCATTTAAAAAAAAAAATCTCACATTGGGAGACATGCAAGAGAGCAGCAGGAGTCGTGTCTAACTCATCCCTGACGGACGCGAGCGAATTGAACCTGAAATATTCGGTACGGGATGAGAAGAGAGAGAGAGACAGGCAGAGGGGAAAGTGAAAGAGAGAGAGAGAGAGACAGGCAGAGGGGAAAGTGAAAGAGAGAGAGAGAGAGAGAGAGGTGGTCTAAGGAGATCTCATTCCTATTTCTATAATGTGGGATAAAGACACGGGTTTCACATATGGTGTATTGGTAATGGGGTGACAGGCCACAAATCCTTCATTTAAGTGCAAATGGCTGTTCTTTTAGGGAGGTGTGCGCATCTGTCTCTGGATGCCTTTTGTGTTCCCTATTATTCACTGAATTCCACAGAGCACAACATGTGATCCACAGTCCAATGAGAGCATTTAGATCAAGACATGAAGCAGAGAATTCACTAACAGCGTTGTTCGTTTACACACGCTGTTTGGAATGTTTTAGCTCTTCGTTGGCTAAAGGAATCACACAAACCACTCAAATGTATAGTTATATGATACATAATGATTATAATTTACATGGGAAGTAAGCTCATCAAAAATCCCATCACAAATGATTTTTTTGGTGTTCTATTTAAGTCGGTTTTTTTTAAAGTCATTTCTAAGGTAAAATGTTTGTTATCTCCTCACCCCTGTTTCCTGTTTCCCTCCTCAGCTTTGAAAGGCTCACAGTATCACACAATCTGTCGTACATTAGCACACCGCCTGCAGAGTGCGGACATGCAAACGATGAAACGTTGACAACATTTTCATTAGTAAGATAGAGCTGTTGCATATCGAAGGGAGAGATTAAGATTCCACCTATTCTACATGCACAGATTTGACACGCAATAAAAAGATACAGAACCGTTTTGCTTGACAATCTATTTGTAAATGCATTAGACAGTAGATAAATTCCCAGTTTTCAGAGGACTCTTCCCACGGGACGCTCTGGTGATCGCTGTGCTAACATCCTGACTTTATGGGTGCAGCACGTGTTGTTCTGTAAGAATGAGTGGAAGAGGTTTGGTGTGAAATCTAAGCAGATCGTAGGTCAAGACTGGCCTGCTTATCTTTTTGAATAAGAAATAGTTCAATAGAGATGCACAGATACAGCTCTGGAATACGGTTTGGAACAAGCAACCATTTCACAAAAGGTCATTTATCACCTGACTGCAGACGACATCAAACACTTTTTTCATCAGAATTAAAGTTGTTGTCTGGCTGTATAAGGCTTTGGTGATTTTATAGCTGTACGTTTAATTCCAGCTTACAAACTAATAGTTTCATTTCCTCAAGAAAAGAGAGCTTCCAAATGTTAAGGTGTGTTCAACCTTTTCTTTCAATGGAAATGAATAGCTTTATTAAGTTCTCTTATTTTCATGGCATTTTGGTGCAGCGAGCCGCATGGTTCGATCGATATCCCTTTAATGGAACAGAGAGAGAGAGAGAGAGGGAGAGAGATTCCAGAACCCTCAGCCATGTTTCTCATCTGTTTCCTACAGGAAAAGCAAACTCACTCTTAAGATAAGATGGAGTATTCGTTTACATTTCCTCTGTCTCAATACTGCACAGCAGGGTTATTGAGGAGAAATCAAATGTCATCTCCTCGAAGACAATCAGGTGCCGTGTGGAAGTGGCTAGATTTGTGTTTTTGCCTCCATCTTTGTTGTGAAAATGTTTTGATTTTGAAATTCTTACTTGAGTGGTGTGAAATGCCTTTTAATTCAACTTCCTGTTTCACATTTACATTTACATTTAGGCATTTGGCAGACGCTTTTATCCAAAGCGACTTACATTGCATTATACTACACATTGATCACTATACATTGAGTATGTGCAATCCCTGGAATCGAACCCATGACCTTGGCGTTGTTAACGCCATGCTCTAACCACTGAGCTACAGGAAAGCTTTCACATCAACTTCCTGTTTAAAATCACATCCTAAAAGAACTCAACTGCATTTAAATTGGAAGATGCTGAAGCAATTGTTTTTGTTTCGTTTCCTGAAATTGTTTTACCTCATTATTAGGTTTTATCTTATTTTCTCTCTCATTCAGTTTTTTTATATTATTTCCTTGTGAACTCTGGTTGGTTGGTGGGTGGAACAGGAGTTTGTGAGAGTTGATATGATGTTTCCTGGCTCAGGGCATGGCCTACCTCGGCTGCTGACTGTAATTTACTTTTCTCTCTCGGTCGCCTGCAGTCTGCCTCGCCGCGGCTCTGTTGAATGATGTGCTAATCTATTATATTCTTCAGACAAGTGTATCGACCAGTATAAACAGACTGGAGGGCACGAGTCTAAATGAAAGCCATAGTTTCCCTCTGAATCATTTAACTAGATCCTGAAGCAACAGAAGCACAGAACAGCCTTTCTCAGCCTGCTGAATATACATTAAGAAGCCATTAAAGTGGCCAGCACAGCCAGACTGCAGAAACATTTGATCTGGATGGAATCACACCCACTATATTTTCCAGAGATTTCCATTGCGTTCCCCTCCATAACCCCCCCCACCCCCAGTATAGCCCCTAGTTCTGCACCCCATTGTCCGCCTGTTTCCAGAACTCTGGGCTCCATCTACTGGTTTTCTCACATGCATTTGAGGCACATGCATTTGAGGGAGGCACATGCATTGGAGGCACATGCATTTGAGGGAGGCACATGCATTGGTGGGAGGTACATGCATCAGTGCTGCAGAAGCGTTTTGATAGTTCTGACAGTAACATGGTTAAACTGCAGTAGTATTTGTAAATACATTGTTTAATCATTTTTATTTAAATTTCTTGGTTAATGACAGTGACATTAACACCAAATATTTAAATAAATGAACACATCACCCTGTATATGTAGCCATTAATTAAAGGTACAACACATTCAGTTATTTATTTTGTTTTTTTTTAATATTTTTCTGTGAAAAAAGTAAAAGGTGAATAAAGTTGACTTTGCTAGAAAAATGCAGTTTTTAAGTTTGTTTGTGTTATTCAGCGGTGCGCAGCCATTTGGTAAAAGTTAATAACAAGTGCAGTTCTCTAGCCCTGCAATTTGCTTCGACACAGCTATTAATTATTTGCTAATTGAGACATGAGCGTGGATTCATTCATTAAGTGTCTGGAGACCCGTGCTGTCTCCACAGAGCATTTAAGCTGCTCCAGGATTCACACAAAGAGTGACTTTTAAATATTTTTTCTGTTTATATTAAATATTGCTTCTGAAGTGATAGCTTGATGTTCAGAAAGAGAAACGTGGCGATTGTTTGCAGATGTGATTGTGCTTTCAGTCAGAGTATTTCGCTGTTGTTTATGATGTTGTAGTGAGGCTGCAGAGAACATTAGGTGTGTCTGAATGAAGAGTGAGGGTGCAGATGGTTTCGAGGGCTCTCGGTGGACGAATCCGCCGTGTTTAGTGTGGCAGAGCATGCTGAGGTCACTAATGATTCCCCCAGGCCTGACACACACACACACACACACACACAAGACCTTGAGGGAAACAGTGGTCAGAACTGCTGGATTTCATGTATGTATCAGATTGGAACTGAAGACACTCTAGATAAAATGCTGATGTCTGTTCTCATACTATGTTCTCAGTTCATCACTTTAAAATATAAGGTTCTCCAATGGTTCTTTGAAGCTGTTTGGGTATTTATCATGTGGTTGTTTAGAGGCTAAATGAACTGTAAGATGTATAGAACCTCACAGCTGTTAATGTTACATTGTGAGTTTATTAGATAAGTGTGTCTTGGTTCCTGGGTTCTCTAATGCTCCAGTCACAGCCACACTGAATTAGTATTACCAAATATTAAACTACATGCTTTAAAAAAGAGATGCACAATGTTTTTAAATACTAAAACAACAGATATACTTTTAAAATAAAGCTGAATGCTTAACTCACTTATGTAATGATAGCCAGACATTTTAAATGTGGTTTAAGTGACCAAATACTTTTTGTCTCTTGCTAAGAACCGTTTGTCTCTAATGTTCTTGAGTTCTTGAGACTTGTTCTTTATTTGTTCTTGAAGTTTTATCATAGGTTCTTTAGGTTAGTGTATTAGTTTATGGCTCTTTGTAGCATCAGTTCATACGTGATTTTTTAAAGAACTAGAGATTAAAATGTTCTTTGTTGAGGTTGCAGTTTCTCCTGTGACATCAGAACCGTTGGGTTCTGATATTGGATGGAAAATCAAGTGTTCTCACAATCCAGTTGTAAAAGACACATTTGGTGTGCACTGAACATGCAGATGTACACACACACACACACACACGATTACACAGTGTGTAAAATCCTCGGGCTGGCTTCTGTAAAGCCCTTATCTGAGGAGAATTCATGATCTTCTGTGTTCTTGTTGTCAGAAATCCCTGCTCTGCTGTGGACCAACACTTTCCTGCTAGTGAAACAGCTGTACGGAGATTACCATAAATCGGCAGTTGGTTAGCGCGTTTAGCAGTGCATTAACAAATTTGCCACCTTAATGAGTCTCTAAGTAATTGCCTTCCTGCCCCTGAATACAAACAGTCCATTACCTACAACCATATGATTTTTCAGAACCAAAACACCAATTCTGTGTCTGTACGCTTAAGTTGTTTTCAAATTAAGCCACACGAGTGTTTTCTGCACTGCCATGTGTGTGTGTGTGTGTTGTGATTGTTTATTAATGCAGGTTGTGTATATACTGCCGAGTTGCTCTCTGTACACTGTAGATGCTGTATAGAGTTTTTACTTTATGCTCAGCTGTAGACCATGTTGCATTGATTTTTGCTGTGCCTGTTGTGATGTTTTGTACAAATGTACATTGTTTAGGGTGAAGTGTGTAATTTTTCAGCGTGAAACGGTTTTCTCTTGTATCCTATGCAGAGAAACTAGGAGTAGTTGCAGTCGTGGGTTCATTCCCCTGAAACACTTTGGCTCTCTGTTGCTGTCTGAACAATTTTTTGTTTGCGCCTGCTGACCGAAATGGTTTACCATGGTAAATGGGGAAAAAGCATGTCTTCTTTGTTCGGTCATTGCCTCATGTTTAAAGTGTAGTTATTCTCTTAGTTCTAAATACAAACACACACTCGTGTTAAAAACAGGCGCTCTGTGCGTCTTGTTTTGTGCTGTATTAGAACCAGCACGCTTTAGCTCTTTTCATTCCCAGCATGTCTCTGCATCATCTTTCACAGAATCTCAACTTGGCAACCGCAGCACCAAACATATCAAAAGCGCTGGGGTGGAAAAATATTAGTTTACACAAAGGCAGGCTGAGAAATTAAGGATGATTTTATTTTTCTTATCTTTCCCCCCAATTCATTACTTTGCAGTGTGTGGCAGGTTGCGGGCTTGTCAGAAGAGACTAATGGCCTGTCGGTGCAGTGGAGGAAACGGCGCGGCCTCGTCGACATTAACGCTCCCTCTCCCCCCGTAGAGAAATCTGTTTGATCTGAAATTGAAAACAAATAGTAATTTCCCATAGTCACTTTTTTGGAATTTACCTTCTGCGAGAGCTCCTGTGACGCCTCTGAACGCCGGAACTTTTGTGTTTCTCTTCGTAATCCCACACGAGAGTCTGTCTGTGAGCCGCACTTTCAAGCTAAAATCACGTCAAAAGAGCGAACGACGCAGTACTAAGAAAATGTTTAACCTCTGCATAGATTTAGATTTATAATTCACAAACAAAGGCAGCCGAACCAAAGTGACGTTACAGACAGCTAGCTGAGGAGCGAGTGGCGTCGAGCGTTTCAACGATGACGGGTTGTTTACGCGAATGTGAAGTCGCACGCCAGCGGAGGGCGAAGAGAACAATTGTCCTTGAAAAGGGAAAAGCGCACAGAGTCCCACACCGCCACACTCTTTAAACGAGCCCTGATTAAATGACAGTCACTTTGTTGTTTACACATGGCGGCCCCATCCAGCAACTTTCTCCCACGCATACGCAAAGATTAGAGCAGGAGAACGTGCACGCGAGAGGGAGAAAACTCCAACAACCTCCAAAAATCTGGGACACAGCGCAAAGTGTGCGCGGCTTTGGACGTGGGCGGAGGAGCGATTTCTCTCTTTATTCTTGGTAGTATTTTCAGAACAAATAAAATTCTCTTTTAAAAGCCTCTCTTTTGTTGCGGCGCCGTTTTGAAGCGCCGAGCCGCGATAGAATGAGAGAGACAGAGAGATTGAGAAAGTTAGTGGTTTAGTGATCTCGCAAGGTCATTTTTAACAGCTGAATGTATGAATCCTCTGGGACTGCAGACACAGGCAGACTAATAACGTGTGTGAAAGTGAGAAGGGAAGATCTGGAGACTGGATTTACCTCAAGATGAAATTAATTGCCCCAACAGTCACTCCTTATAACGGCGCGCACACACACACACACACACACACACAGTAGGTGAAGGACACTATCGCCTTGCTGTGTGTCGCTTCTCAGCTTATTAATCTCTTTCCATTACATTTATCAGGGTGAATGTGAACACACTGTACCTCATACCAGACCGACTGTCTTTCATTTCAACTCCTCACATAGTGTACTGACCAGGTGGCCATGTAATGTTTTAGTCCTTCTTTAGACAGCAATGAAGCAACAGATTCCAGAGGGCTTTGTTATTATTCTGTAGAACAGTTATTTCATACATTTACTCAGTGAAGCCACAACTATTTTAAAACTGTTTTACTTCAGTTGTTAATAATGAACATTTTTAATGCAATGTTTATATATTTTTTTTGGCTTTGATAATTGTTTTGGTGTGCTTGCTGGTCTACACAGAGCATCAGATTCATGCTGTATATGAGCCGGGAATACAAACTCACACCAGCAAGTGATTATAAAAGCATGTAACCGCAGTTCACAGTCTTATTTTTAAGTGCTGATGCATTATGAAAATATGTCCAAATGCATCTAAAGCCACGATTCTCACTGTTTGTGTCTGTGTGTGTGTGTGTGTGTGTATGTATTTTGATTTGTGCATATCTTAATTTTTTGCTTTTTAAGGTGCTTTTGGCTCTACAGCTGCACAAACAGTTTGTTTATTGTTGTTTACCTGACTGGTGTTTTGGCTTGTAAATGTTCAAGTCACAGTGACGTGTCATATGGGTCAGAACTGAGTCTATAGTGACCAATACTTCATCTGATGAGACCACCCTGGCAAAATAAAGACCGCCAAAGCTGTAACAGCCCCTCCGCCTCTGAGTGCTGCCTAGTCCCCCATATTTATTACCTCTGTTCACTGGCTTGTTAGTTTTTAGTGTGTGGTGTTTGTCATTCTCTGTGGCCGGTGGAGAATGGCTCAAAAACGGCTTTTTAAAGAGCAGTATTATTATAAACACTCTCACCATTTGAGAGATACATTTCTGTTATTTATGCCCCGGCTCTCGCATTTGTGTAAACATAAAATCGCATGCTTTATTACATCCCTCCCGCACCCGGCGCCTTGACCCCCGTCCTCGTAAATTGAGAAATAGTGGGGAACTAATGGATACAGATGGGGCTGTGGCATGCCATTTACTCAAATTGGTGAAGTAATTAACCTCGAGGTGCTGTGGGTTCGAGAGAGAGATTGTGGGAATATCTCGAGTAGTCAGATAAACAGACTCCGGGCCTAACCGACTCTGACAACTCGATCATAAACTAGACTCATTCTCTTCAATTGACCTGTCAGCATCTCACCACCAAATAAAGATTTGTATTACTGTGTAGTTTGGAGGGCTCTTGCCGTCAGCTGCTCTCTCTCTCTCTCTCTCTCTCTCTCTCGCTCTTGCTCTGTTTGGTGTCGTCCTGACACATTTTAGCCACTCACAAATCTGTCTGCACGCTCGGTCTGACAGGTCAGTGACAGCCGGACGCATCTGATTGGCTGTGGAGTGAAGTATTATGTTCTGAGGTTGGAAACATGCGTCTTTAGCGCTGCACAGACCGAGTCTCTGACACGCGCTGCAGTGAAATAAAAGCACAAACATTGTCGCAATATGATGCATGCAGGGAGACGTTACTAAAAACCTGAGCAGACACGTATGTGATGCAGCATGTTTAACCAATCAGGAGTCAGTTTCTACAGTTTGTAGAATGAACAGCTGTCATTGCATACTTTTATAGGACGACACACACATGCTTGATTTTTAGGAACTACTGCAAACTGACAGCTGTCAAAACTAGTTTGTCTTTTTACATAAAGCTGTGGTGCAGAAGTGCATCAACTACACCAAGGTACTGAATAATTAACACAACATAATTACCAATAATTAACATATTCATCTGTGTTGAAAACATTCATGATCTAAATGTCATAAAGAGCACGTCAGGTATTTCACCACAAAATCTTAAGAAGAACAGAACATTATTTTGTTAAAAGAGAAGGAAGCCTATTTTTGTACTCCTAAGATCAGCAGCGCCTGCAGCTGTGTGCAGTGTGTGTAGTGTGAGAGCTTTTGATAATAGTTTTATTATTATATAATTCTTAGTTTTCAGTTGATTTCTGGTTTGTGTGTCTCCATAATGAGAGAAATGAAAGTGAGGGAGAGAGAGAGAGAGGCGTGTCTGTGGAGGCGTGGTCATGAGATGAAACCCAGCTGGTGCCACTGATTAAGATTTATTATGACAATTAAACACATTATAATTCATATTTCTGTAATACAGTAACATACATCATGTAGTCTAACCACAAACATTTTTATTTCATTACTAATTGTGTATTAATTTTAATGTTTTCAGCATAAATTAATTTTAGCTATTAATTTACACGTAATACCTTGACAGAAAATGTATGTTTATTTATATTTACTTTTATGTTTATATTTATGTGTGTGTGTGTTGATGTGTCAGTTGTGTTCAGTAATTAGGCTTCTGTTTATCAGTCACACATTATGACTAAATTTCATGCTTTACTCCACCTGAAACCTACTCTCACACACTCACACACACACACACACACACACACACACACACAAGCTACTGTAAACTGTCTAATGAAACACATTTTGCATCCACACTGGTGTAACTACCATAAACACTGCAGGACACTGACAACTTTATACAAGCGATCTCTGCACAGAGTGTCAATAAACGGGTGCGCCATGAGTCTGAGGCTGCTGGAATCTGTTTTCCCTCTCCTGCTTTAACTCTGGATGGAGCGAACTGCCTGTTAGCCTGTGTGCGACAGCTCTGTGTCTGTCAGGGAAATTTACATTTATTGTATTGACAGCAGTTCTGAAAGGTAATGGGGTAGGTGTGTGTGTGTGTGTGTGTGTGTGTGTGTGTGTGTGTGTGTGTGTGCGCGCGTCTGACACATTTTCCATGCGGTGACATCTGATATGACAGTGACGGGTGATTCGAGTGTAACTCTAATAAGTGAATTAATCTGAGGTAAAACATAGTGATCTGTCATGTTTTCAGCACCTTAACAGCTGGCTCGCATGTCCTTCGGTGACAAGCTAGTTTGTCCTGCGCAAATCTTCTGTCACCTCTTTCTCCAAAAATGTAGATGTGGCGTGTCGGGAGGGAATAACGCGTCTTGGAGGGAGCGAGTGAGGAATTTCTTGTCAGATTTAGCAGCTGTGCCGATGATATTATCTGTGAGAGGATTTATCAATCTGTTTCCTTAAGCACCTCCTCAAACGAGGGCCTCCTTCAGGACACTGTCAGGAGACGAAGTGAGACACCCGTAGCCAAAGAGAAGAGGTGCAAAGGAGCATTTCTGAGCGAGTCGGAGATGATAAAAGAGACTTCTGGACCATACCTGCAGGTATCAACGTTCTGCCATTAGGAAGTGCTTCAAAATGAAATCACCCGTGTGTAGAATTACAGGCCTGTTATTGGTCATACACGCAGTAAAATCAGTTCATTGTCGGCCTTTTGGCCTTGGTGGTGTGGCGCGTGTGGGCAGACGGAGGATCACAGCTGAACGGTCGGTGGGTTTTAGCGCTGTCGAGGTCTTACGCTACAGTTGTTTTTCTGGGTTCTCGAGTTTTATTGTGTGTCGTTCTCATCTTTGAACGCAACGAGGTGTACTCTTCCCCCTTAACTACGATTTTAACAGGTAACGGTAAATTTCTGTCAGAAAAGTTAACTCCAAACACGCACATACAGAGGCGCTTGTCAAAGACTCTGTGCTTTCCCGGTGAAGGCTGGATTAGACGTTGTGCTGGGAAAGTTTAGCTCTCCTTTGAGGGTAATATCATGGTATTAGACATGAAAGACTATTGGGCTTCTAACACACATTTAGGCTTCTGGGGAAGCAAAGGCCCAGAGGCAAACGAGTCACTTTTTGGAATGTGAAACACTCGGAACATTTCTGGCACGGAGAACCCGAGGGGCTTCCACCTTACCAAGAGTTTCCAGGGTTACAAAAACAGCTACAATGATAAACTGTGCATGGAAACACTCTTTATGAGATTTCCTATATGATTAAATGTTCTATATCTAGAAAGAACAAACACTATATACATACAGTAGAAACTATACATAAAATATCTAATTGTTAAGTTGGTTATATAGGAACACTCTATAGGTGAAGATTGTGCACACTGAAACATTCTGTATGCAGTATTGTCTGTGTGTTCATGATTCTTTACTCCAGTATCAGTACCCAAGATCAGTGTGTTCATACATGAATTCAGTTAATGTGGTTTTATTTCATTAGTTTGTCAAATTGTTTTTTAATTGTAAAAGTATTTGTTAATAAAGTAAAACATTTGAGTCTGAATGCATCTGCAAATCTTTGTAAACAATAAATAGCTCAGCAGATGTGTATTTGTGCAACAGTTTGAGTTGAACCGCTGTGCTTTTGTTTGGAGTAGATCTCCTCCCATACTTTAGAAGACATTAAAAATGAAGCAGTCTGATACAAGGTGGAAAATCTCGGTCTGAGCTTTGCTTCAAGGTTGGGCCGGGTCTTTACAGGTCTGAGGGTCTTACAGACTCTGAGCCCCTCTGTGTCAGGTCTGTAAAGCCCTGTTTACAGGAGAGCTGTAAATCTGCTTACTGAACAGGAATGAAATGTCAGGCAGACCTTAGTTTGACAAACTCGTCCAGCTGACCGGCAGCATGTGTGTGTGTGTGTGTGTGTTTTCTTAGCAATTTTCCTAGCAATTTTCTCAGCTCTGTTCTTATGTCATTCTCTTAAAGGTGGCATGTAGATGTATTTTGTTGCCCACAGCTCGAAGGTGCAAACAAACTATTGAAAATAAGCTCATTCAAAAATCACAGTGGCTATGATGTCAGAATGTAGAATGTCTTAAAGGTGCAGCAGCAAAAACAGTTTAATGCGAGGGTGGAAAACTGAATTATGCCTGTGTTCGTGCAGAAAGCCTTACCAATCATTATGAAGACACAAATGCCCTAAAAGTGTAAAATAATGGCCCTCTAATACAGACTAATTCTGATTGATTATTTAATGCTGTTTGGATTTGTGATTCTTAAGTAACGATTCTTAAGTCTATAACCGCATTATAAAAACCAACAGCTGTACTAGAAGGCTGTTGTTCTCACTCTGATGTATCCTCATCTAAGTAAAAGTGTGTGTGCGTGTGTGTGTGTGTGTAGTTGTTTGTGTGTGTGCGGTTGTGTGTGTCTTTTGTTGACTGGCATCCAGTGATGTGTGTTTACCTCTCTCAGGCTCATTTCCTGTTCAGAAGAGGAAACAGGAATCAGGAGCCAAAGTGCTTCTGCAGGAACTGGCGTCTCAAAGAGACACTTCTGTAATAAATTTGGGGAGTGTGTTGTTTTGTATCTGATCTTCCTCCTCTATTCATTACATTTGCAGATTATATCGCAGTAATCTGATACTCCTGGCATGTTATTTTATTGGATAGTCGTTCCAGGAAGATACAGTCTAACATACCCACCACAAAATAAGCTTGGGGTAGTACAGTTTATTTCTGAAGCGTTTGTACATTTCAGCCCTGCTCAGCAAGATACGCAGCCTCTTCCCTAAAGTAAAGCTGCTCTTCAGTGCTGGAAAGAGGGCTTACTTTGGTCTTACTTTTACTTTCTCCTTCCTGAAGTACCAAAGCCAAACACTGTAACCTGGAGTAATCTCACGAATACCAATTACACACCCGCTACAGGGGAATTTGCCACTGGTGGATTTTAACCAATGGACATCTAGAAAGTTTCCTTTTTTCACTCTTTCTCTTCTTTCTCCTCCTCTAGCTGGCCATTGATCCATGTGTGTATGTCTCATCCATTTCTCGTCCATGTCTGCGCACAGTAAAGCCGCCTGCGCAGAGCTTATCTCTGGCCGCTACACTTGTTTTCCGGGCTGATTTATGATGGCTTTGGAAAGGTCTGCCGATCCCACAGGCTCACATTAATGCACAGAATTGCGCTGGCGTCGATGCCATGGAAATCACGCTCTCCCAGACAGCTTTCCGCACAATCCTGTGTGATGAATCTGTGCTTTCCCTTCTATATTAATTGATCGGAGGGAATCGCCTGTCAAGATCCGTCATGCACCGTAAGGGACATTGAGGAAGATCTCAGCCTCCTCTTCCTCTTCTCTCTTGACCTCAGCAGTGTGTTAATGAGGTGCTGGGCAGCAGCCAGGTCTCCAACCTCATGAGCTGAAGTTCTAACCAGCAGAGAAGTGTGGCCTCCACCAAGACACACAGAAGCCCATCTGTTTGTAGCCAGTGGCACACTGTGAGACATATATGTTTTCATGTTGGTGTATGTGCGTGTGTGTATGTATAAGTCTGTAACTTCTGCCTTTCTACCGTCAGCTCTGTGTGAAACAAAACTGCAGGTTATTATTGACTTTATTGTTTATTATTACTGGATTTCCATATTTATTATGGATGACAAGTTTAAAAACAAGCTACAAACGCTGCGGCATCTACGGTACCTGGACCTGCCGGATCTTCTTTCTGTTTACAGACAGACATTTTCTGTGAAATTGGACCAGACAGCTCAAATTATAAATCATTATTATAAACGTACCTTGTGAAGCAAAGTAAATTAAGTATATGACACTGATCTGTCATTCACTTATATGATTTTTGTTCATTTTTTCCACAAAAAAAAAGTTGGATGGCAAAAATGGATTGCGGCTTTAATATTTTATATTATTATTACTTAATTTCCTGTTTTTTCTGATCATTGTGTGTCAAACTGTTAGAGCATGGTACATGTACATACGCGTCATCACACGTCTGTGGTCAGTTGCATATTATATAGACAAGCTAGTACATTTACAGTAGCAAAACATCGCAACATCTCTCTCTCATTACTTGCTGTGCTCTTATTGGTTCTTCATTAAATGGTCGTCACAGGAGCCTCTGAAATTTGCAGCCAGAATCATACAGTGTGCTCTGGGTCACGAATACTTCAGATGGGCAACCATGTGGCACAGAAACACTCCACGCTGATTTACGCGGTGTGTCTATTACCAAACGTATCTATTAGCGGTCTGGATCGCCCTTGCGCCGTCTCTCTCCCTCTCGCTGTCTCTCCCGCAGTGATTACACTCTTTATTTTGATGCTGCGACTCAGTAAATCACCGCTGCTTTGGAGTACCGTCGAGTCACGACGTGCTAGCATAAATCCCAGATTTACAAGAGAGCGCGCGCTCATAATGGATTGATTGTGCTTTTCTCAAGTAGAAATGGAATGATCTCTCTTCCTGACAGAAATCCGCTGCTCTCCTTCCCCAGTGCTGCGCCTTTGATTTATCACGCATACCGCATGCCCTGCGCTCAGCATTACTTATCAAACGCCGCTCCTCAGAAAGAAGGCGTCTCAGGATTGTGTCAGTTATTATCAGAGCTGAGTTGCGCTACATTTTGATTACCTCAGACACATGACAACAACAAGACAAAGTCAAATTAAATGAAATAAAGAATTTAAGATTAAATCGTATTCACCTTCATGTTACGGACCTGAAAATTAACATTGCGGAATTCAATAGACAATAATTTAAATATTATGTAGAATCAATAAAGGCAAAACATTATAATATAATAGAAAATAACACAAAAGTAATATTTTATGTACCTCTATTTATTCATTTGGTAAGTAGCCCTCGAGAAAGCTAGATAGTGTTCGGTTAGATTGTCATTACCGCAACATAAACTCAAAATATTGTTTATTTTGTGAATGTAATGAAAATATTCTGCGATAATGAGCTGTATTTATTCAGAAGTAATGACTGTATGTTATCCTTTCCTTTTATAGATAATTGTGGACTAAATCTGATTGATTGAGCCACATTCAAAGCAAATTCACACACCTGTGACCGCAAATAATTGAATTTTAATTCTGCGGCAGTTTTATGCAATCTATTAAAATGCTGAATAAATTACAACCCACTTTATTAAAAACCACACACAACCTAATCATTATAAAAACACACTGTTTATAGTCACATTTATAACAGCCCACAGTTAAGCTATACGCTTTATTATTTAAAGACACAATAATTGTTTATTGTCATACTTATTAGTAGTACATTGAATTATTTATTGTACATTGTATTTTTATCACTTTATTATTGCTTTTGTGTCTATTGCACGTGGAGCCTAACCACCCATGAACTGTAAACACAGTTTTTTGTGCTTTATTGCTTTAATGTTCAGTGATTATTGGTAAAAATAACTGTAATGTAAACGCTGGTCGTCAAGGTCATTGTTAAAAACAAACCCATCACTCAGAACTGCTGATTTTATGTTTGTGGTTTGTTTTTTAGATTAATAGTTTGCTTTTGTTTAAAGAAAGACACAATTGTCATTTTTAAAACAAAGCTGTTGGTAAGGTGCATTGTGGGAGTGTGTTCATCTTCAGATGTCTCAGGCTGAAACAGTGAGGCAGAACACAGAGAAAGCTTTAGAACAGAGTGCGGTGAGGGCCGTCCAGGGGCCGGGCTGAATTCAACACCCAGTGGCCCTCATCAGCCGGTCAGGAGCGGATGTGAGATAGAAGCTGGTACCTGTTAGACATGCTCACAAATCCAAAAACCAATCTGAACCAAACGCTAACAAAGAAAGAGAGAGAGAGAGAGAGAGGGGACGTGATGGAATGCAAGTTTGCTCTGTTATTTATTAACACTGTGTTTAGTCTTGTTGTAAACCCGGTCTAAACCCATCCTGATCTTATGCACACACGCACACAGGGGCTTCATTATATAGCTACACAAGTTTTAATTCAATATTTTTCAGGACCATATTCAATGTACATTTATATTTAGGGTATTTTGTAAACGTAACTGCAAAATTAAAAAGCACAGAATGTTTTATATTCACAATGTTGTTTATTGTTGTTTACAAGCATATTTCAATAATACATCACTAACATTGAATTTATTACCCAACTCCAACACACACAAACACACAAACACACACAAACACACAAACAAACACACACACACACAAACACATAGGCATTAGCCCAACCTGCCATGAAACTGTTGACGGGTAGGCTGGTGTGTGTGTGTGTGGTCTTCTCTCTCCCACACACCCTTGTGTCCAAGCTATTTAAAGTCATAAGAAAGAGTTAACAAGCTTTCTCCCAGCTGAGAGAGCAAAGCTTAATGAACAGTATGGAGATCAGTCCGTCCCAGATGAGCAGAGAGCAGAGCGTATGGGTGGATGGACAGACAGATCGATGCATCTCACGAGAGCCATAGAGAGAGAGAGAATCATTTGTGTACACTGCTTCTCTGTGCAGATGAAGATGTCTGACATGTTGTGATGGAAAAACACAGTAAAAACAGAAGACAATCTCTTACTCCTATAGTTATTTCAGCATTAAACAGACCATATTTGACACTTTTTAGTTTTTCTCCTCCTAAAATCTGTTTATAATGTTATTCAAGAATTCTTGAAACATAAACAGTTATTATTTAGCTTTTGGTTTTTCATGATTCTTTACTTTTAAGACTTGTATGTGTAAATGGCCTCTTTTGTGTGTGTGTGTGTGTGTGTGTGTAAGTTGAGGTGTTTGTATTTCTTCTCAAGGTGTTCTGGAGAAAAAGTCTCGGCATAAGTCACAAAACTGTCACGGCCGCTGTCTGCAGCGTCTGTCTCTCAGTACAGTACAGAGACAGACAGATGGATTTCTATTCTATTTAGAATATTTATAAATATTAGATAATTAGGTTAAATTGCAATAACATTAAAATGACTGTGTGTATGTATGTGTGTTTGCATATATCTCTGCCTAGCATAAAGTGCTTTAAATATAAGTCAGACCATGAGGGTGGGGGGTGGTCTTTTCTTTTCAAATCTCCATCAGAGCTGCCCCTGAGTTTCTGACACCTTCTGCTTTCACTTCACTTGAGGATGTGTAAGGCACTATTGCTTTGTTAAACAGTGTTAAACAATATGTGTTGTCAAAAGCGCTGTACAGGTCACTGAATTGAAATCATTCTGTCCAGGAAACGCCCACTTATACATGAAGGATCCATCTGACCATAAGCAGAATAACAAGCAGTTACAACACAAGAGTTTCCTGGAAAACTGCACGTCTGTGTTACACTGACTGCTGAAACTATATAACGCTGTTGAGAAAGCTGTTGTCATTTGTGCATAATATGCATCAGACAGTCTGTGGGTGGTCTGTGGAAAGCCAGCGGAGATGAGATAGAGGAGAGATTGAGTTGTGAGAGTACAGCTCTCATGCTGGAGATACGAGCTGTGTGTTTGCATGGGACAGACAGATTATACATGTATGGCAACACTGGAGCTCCACATGCAGTGTTTGGTAATTACTGTTGTCTGAGCAGCTGGAAATTCCGACATAGAATCACACCCTTAAACCAAATAGATGAACACTGACTGTTGTCAGAGCTAATTACACTTCATTAGGAGAATCAAATAGACTTTTGACCAGCATTGCACCTGATTGGCCAGATTTTGGGTGGGAAAAACAGATGGACTATAATGTTGCAATATATTTTAACTGTAAATTGCAGTTAAAATATATTTAGTCTGTCACAGCAGTTATTGTACAGGTGCTGTGTGCGTTTTGGTGTCACCAAATATAACTGCAAAATTATTGATTCTAAACAAGTTTCTCAAATATTTCCTCAGGGAAAAGCATAAATCTGTTTCATGCTTTTCATAGCTCCTCATAACAAACCAGACACACTTTCGGTAAAAAAATGAAACATTGTCAAGAAATGTAAACGTGTTCGTTCAGATATTCATTCGCTTGTTATTTTTGAATGGTAGTGAGGAGATCTGTTTGAGTTCAGATAACCAGTGGTTACGTCGCCCAGCAGGAGCTAACTAGGCCACGCTAACCAGCCAAACAGTGAACCTTTGGCGTTTTGAAAGTGGCACATTGTTTTCACTGTTTGTGAAGTCAAATGCAATTCAAACTGAAACAGTGGTGGGTATAAACCAGTTTCATCTGTCATCAAAATCAAACTCATCATGTGATCAGAGGAAGTGGATTGTGTGAGTGTATGTGTGACTGTACCTGCAAATGTGTTTGTGTGTATGTACGTCTCTCTCACCGGCCCCTGTTCAATAATTCATCTGTTCAGCGCTGTGGGAAACAGACACAGATTTACGGCTTGTGATTGTGCAATGTCTGGATTTATCAGGACCGTGGAGGGAAAATTGACCAGAGCTACAAAAGGCCATTTCTGCTTGTATTTGATCAGCATGAAAACTCATCAGAGCAGTGCGGATAGAGGAGAGAGAGAGAGAGAGAGAGAGAAAGTGAGGGTTTGTTGGGAGGTTTTCATTAAGGGATCGCGACGGCCTCCTGCAGTTTCTCATCTTCATCTCACTCGAACCCGAGCTGCCGTCCGGCCGGACCCCCGCCCTGCTCCAGATTAATATGAAACTGTTACAAGAAAATGAGAGTTTATTGATTTGTGCGACTGTTTTGAGTGCTATTCAGATGCACAGACGGCTGACGGATAAGTGATTCCAATAAAAGAACACACCACAGAGAGAGAGAGAGAGAGAGAGAGAGAGGAAGGTTGAGGAGAATGAGAGGAGATAGCACTGACACTGATATATTTAAAGCTGCAATTCATAACTTTTTTGATTAAAAATGAACAGTTATTGAGCAAGTACATAACAGATCACTCTTCAACACAATCTACTTACCTCACCGCAATTTACAACCGTACGTTTATAATGATGATTTATAATTTGAGCTGTTGTGTCTGATTTTCCAGGAAATGTCGGTTTGGCTTCATTTGACTTCAACATACAAAAAGAAATAAAATAACCTGCAATTGTATGTTTCAAACAGAGATGGCGGTAGAGAGGCAAAAGTTACAGATTGCAGCTTTAAAGATCCCCCAAAAAATTCCCCCTATTGTTTACTTTAAAATCACAGAAATCACATCGCTTTGTATATATCACATGTCACATAACATAACGCAAAAGAAGGACTTTGAATAAATACACTGGTGACTTTTTTAACGCATGAACAGTAACTTTCCTAAAGGCCTCATTCATTGTCATTGTAGAGAAAAGAGCAGCCAGAGGAATCCTTCAGAACTTCTCCTTTGTTCTTCACAACAGAAATGAAGTCATTGGGTTTGGAACGGTATGAGGGTGAATAAAATAATGACAGAATTTTCATTTTCCACTGAGCTAATCCTTTAATCTGTCTTGTAGAGAACACTAATAGGGGCTTTATCACTGTTTCATTTTGTGTGTGATTTAATTTGCTCTGGCCGTCAGTCTGGACCATCGCAGTGATAATACTGGGGTGTTGAAGACAGAGGAAAGGGTGTAAGGTCTCAGATTGCCACCGACAGCTGTGAAACTGCCCCTTTATGGAGAGGTGCTGGGATGTGACCGGGGGGGTTTATTGCCTCTGCAGATTTCTGCCCTCAGTTGATTTTCAGTTTTTTGATTTTCAAAGTGGCCAGTGATCTGTAACAGGCCTCTGCGGCGAGCTGAGGGAGGGACATGTGCGGAAACGGTCCGAGGGCAGCCGAGTCCTGGAATGAGAGTCAGTCAGAGGATTGTTCTGGATTTCTCCCTCTTTTCCCTCTTGTCAGCAAATATATTGAGAGCGTACAGACTTGTATTAAAGGGATAGTCAGAGATTTGTCAGGTAATTTGAAAAGATGTGTATCTTGTGGTTTTATTTCAGTTAAAAATATTATATGAAATATAATAGGCCCAGGCAGGATGAGGATATATTTTGTGCGGTGAGAGAAGATTTTGCTCTCCAGTTTAAAGCAGCAGTAGCTTTATCTGCATGGTCATGAGTGGGCAGCACAGCTTCATGATATTGACATGCAAGAGCTCAGAAATGTGAAAATACACAGCAGATCGTGTCCTAAACACATCAACGTGAGAAAGAACTGCTTCAGGTTGTGTGTGACACAGAACACAGTTTAGGGTGTTTTTGTGACTACTCGAATCTCAAGTTTTTGAACTGATGTCAGGAAGTATCAGTTATTTGCATCATTTAAAAATTGATACAAAAGAGGCTTGACCTCTTGGTTTGCATTGTTGAATCTCCATCAAAAACATTGATGCTGTTTATGATATAGAATATTTAGTGTTACCATGGTGAGAGATGTTGGTCACGGTAATGAAAGTAATCTTTCATCTCTATAGTCAGGTAGAAATATCTCCTCAACTTTTACAGTGTAAACGTTACATTGTACTCCAGCTTATCTTTCTGTCTCTATAGGGTTTTGATGTTAGGTTATATATTTAAATAACGGGCTATGTATGTTAAATATACATCATTTTATGATTGATAAAATATTTGGACGTGACGGTGCTCTGAAGTGTCAGGCACAATCTTTGTTCGACGGATTAAGTGGCGGCCGCGCCGGATTGGCTGATTTTACGCTCCTTTGTGAGTTGGCTTTTGCTCTTTGCTGTCACGAGTTCTGAAGGTTGAAGGGAAAGCCAATGTCAGGAAGCTGATTGGTTGCACAGAATTTCTAAGACAATCTGAATCTCATATTCAGCTACTTTGCCACAGTGGATTAAGATGATCTAAAGGGGCTTTGTGGACTCGATAAAAATCAGGCACGCCGGAGAAAAGAGCGGCAAGAGATTTTTACCCTTTTTGTCCTTCCGAATTAATTGTTCAAGTTATTGTTTCTCTGTAGAGATGTACTGCACTGCCTGAATGGAGAGACTCCGTGTGTCTGCTCGGAAACGCTACAACAAACACAAACAAACACACGTTTATTGTTCTGTTCCTCTGTTAACGTCTGTTGTGTTTGTATACGAGGGAATATTTCCTCTCTGAAACCCTCACACAGATCTCTTGAGACTTACTTTAAGACATCATTTGGTTCATTGTTTATTAATCTGTGTTCCTAACGGGGACTGTTGACTGGACTCCACAATGCAAACCCTAAAACCAGAATCACCTTCACATACACACCATATCTGCACTTGTGCATATCTGTGCACACACAAACCCAACACAGCATGATTTGTATATATATTCTACACACAGTGTATACAAGTGTGTGTTGTAATTGCTGACGTAATGATTTCTATAAAGCCTTTATAGAGATTTTTTTAAATAGATAAACATGCAACTGATTTTGGGGAATTTTGGTGAGCCATTCTTATTGTTATTTTTGTTTTAATGCCAATACAAATACAGACATATTATACACACCACACAATACATTACATTAATAATACTGTATTAATGTAAAGTGCTTTCCATAATTTATCAACATAAAAAGAGACTTTTCAATTATGTGCATTATCTTATCTAGCTAACCTAGATCATCTGAATCTTATTTTTAACTATGAGAGAAATAGCTGTGAATCCTAATGTATCGTCTACATTTGATCAGTATTATCTGTTGGGTGTTCTGTGTGCATGTTTCGATGCAGACAGATCTTCAGCTTCATGCTGCTGGTATGAATGAGTACCGATTCAATAACTGACTGGAATATTGACCAATGCCACACTGAGAGCTGACTGTCTCATATGCAGAGCCTCAGGTAAAGTGCCATGTATGGGCACACAGAACACACGCCCACGGCTACTGACGCCCTCCACGTTTCCCTGAAGTGACGGGCTTTAGTCAGGAGGAAGATTACGGCATTAAAGGTGAAGGGGAAGAGAAAGAGAGGGCTGGACTTCTCCTTCAGCTAAACTCAAGCTGTCTGTCTGTCTCAGAGCAGTTAAAGGTTACTGAAATCTGAGCCAGTCGAGTGGCCCGTGAAAACCGTCTGCAGTTAATAGAACCTGTGATAGAGACGACCACGTCCGGGCGACGGTTTAACCCTGCGCTTCATCTGAGGAGACCAGAGGAGCGCTGTGGGGACAGTGAAATCTATCTGACGAACATTCAGTGTGTCTGTTTGATCTGTGGAATAAGAAGACCTTGTTGTTTGGCTGACAAATATTACCCAGCTGCCCTGACTTTGACTGTCTCAGAGTCATCTCTCATTTTCCTGCCACAAAAGTGGAAACTTTCCAGAAGATTTTTCTTTCTTTCCCCAAAGCATTTGGTTATTAGAGGAATAAAATAAGCTGTCTTCATTCTCAGGCTTGGCAGTATGGTTTCATTAAAGGCAGATAGTCATTAATTTACAGAATCAGTGTTGGGAACATCTTTTGTGATCCCACATTAAATTTTAGCCCTGAATCCACCCCTTGGCAAAAATTACTCACATCGTTAAAAAATATTTAATTAGGCTGCAGTTTATTCGTGGCTCTCGAGGGAGATCAGGAGAATTTGCATGAGGAGGGTCGCCCTCGCTCCCTCTCTCTCGCTCTCTCTGGTGAGAGAAATCGGATGTGAGTGGAGATCAGGGGTCACAGTTTCAGTCAAGAACTTCCATTTTCCAAGGTCAGACAGGTAGAGAGGTTTTCCCCCGGGTCTCTGCTCACAGACGACAGCTACGATTGGCCCTTAATTATGTCTTTCCTTTGAGCTGCTGCCGGCTTTTGTTTTCCAGAGCTATCTCTGCTCTCCGGTGTCCACCTCAACAATAGCGCTGCTTTCACGTCGAGCTGTTATTATTTTACAGCCGCAGTAATCAGATGATTTACTAAGAACTCTAATGGAAGAGACCGTGTGAAAACGAGAGGTCAGTTATGGTCTTGTCAATCATAATTTATAATGAAGTCTGTTTTAGTGTTTGACCGATATGGTTTTGCTGATGCCCATATCTAGAGGGAACTGTGGCCAACGGTTGATGTAATGCTAATATATAAATAGATATTAAAGATGTTTTTAAATAAACGTTTATTTAACATACCGTAATATTAACTCAACATTCATCCATTCGTATTTGAAAAGAAAATAATGAAAAATTATTGAATGGAGCATTACCGGTAAAAAGACAGAGCTTGTGTGTGTGTGTATTTTTCTGATATTTTACCAGGATTACTGTGTGAAAGGGCTATTTTACATGAT
Organism: Botia kubotai; assembly: GCA_036877585.1. Lineage (NCBI taxonomy): Eukaryota > Metazoa > Chordata > Actinopteri > Cypriniformes > Botiidae > Botia > Botia kubotai. The sequence continues at coordinate 27,302 of JAZGTI010002871.1, forward strand.
ATATATCCAGCTTTTGTAGCTGTATCTGTGCAGCAGCACCTGCATGAACGAATCAGGAGTTTTGGTTCTGGAACAAAAGCAGAAGCAGCAATAATCTGAACCGCACAGACATTATGTGAGAGTTCAGAAGAGTCTCGCTGACTCACTTCATGATTCACTCACGTTATCAATTTGATGGGAATAAAACATGAATCATTTATTAAAAGAGTAATTACATGCTATCAAATGTATAATGTTCCGTTTAGCACATTCGTGTTAAATGCTTTAATTAATTTTGAACCCTGGAGCCAACATCAGTTTATTTGATTAATACTTTTTTTAAAGTCACTGACATTTGCAGGAAGTGGTGGAGGATTTTTTTCCTCCCCTCAGATGTGTTTCATATTTTCTCCGTCCCTCAGGATTTGTGTGTTTTCCATCTTTAGGTTTTCTTTGGTGATGCTGTGTGTATTTCGCAGAAAACAAAAATGCAAAATTGTGATTAAATACAAACTAGCGGGACTAGGCATCATGTAGCTGTTTCTAGGGCTACTAGTGATCGTCCAGACTCAGAAATGTTTGGAAGGAAGATCAAATTGATTAATAAATTAATTCTGACGCGTCATGGCGTGTGACGTTCTCATTTTGTGCTTTTCTGTCTCACATCAGCACTTGCAGTGTGTTTTGTCATAGAAAGTGAGTCATGATCGTGCATTTACATGCATGACCGAGGCCAGACGTTTGTGGACTCTACACAGGTTAACTGGCAGCAAGCGTGAGGTGAGAGACATGCAGCACGTGTTTGATGCCAGTCAGTAATTGTGTCATAATAAGGAACACGAGAGCTGGCAGCTTAATATTGCCATTTTAGGGCTTTAGTAACACTTGAGAGATGGCTGGAGGAACCGACAGATGCGGCTTAAGGCGCTGGAACCAGAGACTAGGAAATCTAGGAAAGGAAGTGGTTCTACACTGAAGCAGCCAATCAGGTTTCAGCGGGGTGTGATGCCCCTCTAGCCCCACCCCAAGCACCACCTATATGAAAGATGGATAAAGAGGAAATAAAACACAGGAAACAGGAAGCTGCGCATCATGTGATGAAACCTGACAGCTTGAGATTAAGGCTTTGATAGAGCAGAACAGTTCATAGCCGACAGCTGACATTTCTGAAACCTTGCTAATTAATGACTTCCTCCTATAAACCAAAGCATAACTGCACATTTTTGTCTCACTTCCCCGTCTCTCTCTCTCTCTCTTCATGTTTGGACAATCAGGTGATTTCATTAATACGTGCCAGTCGTTGTTAATAAGAGAGGGGAGAGCGGGGGGATGAGGAGGGCTCTTATTGAGTGACCTTCTACAAAACAAGCATGTTGCTGGTGGACTCTGTCCGCGGCCCATCTCCACAGAGCCGGGCTTCATTTACAATGCAGAACCCTCGTCTGTAATCCAAGTGTCCTTTTCACAATCACAGAGCGTAATCTGCCCGTCTCCTGTTACAGACGACACTTTACTGCAGCCGCCGCAACACAATGAATATTAGAGCTGATATTATTTCCCCGAGCGTTGCTCGCCCATCTTTGCATCAGAGAGATTAAGGCGAGACGAGTGCTTTGGGTAGCCACTTGTGCTGAAAAGTGGCCTCATTCTAATACTGTTAAAACAGTCGACAGGGCCGTGTTCATGAATTATAATGCACACAATAGGTTTGTCCGCCCAGGGTCTGCCAAAGAGAGATAGCTTTGCATTTCATCTTTATTCTGAAGAAGATTTTTAAGCACTTATTGTAATGTATTCACTCCACGGCTTCTTGGCATCTGTGTTTTTATTTCAAAGTCAACAGGAAATCAAAGTTGACTTTAATTGCTTTATTAATATACGTTTCTGGTTTTGTTGTGCACGATTCATCAATTCGTCCTTTTAAAAAATCGTGCAGTATTTATTTAAAATGTCATCATTCTGTCACATGGCCTAGAAAATGTTTTTCAACAAGTATGTTTCTCGGCTTTCCAATAGTTAACTGAAGAATTTAGTGTTGCTTTTGTTATTTATAATGCAACATTCATAATAATCGCATGATCAATAATATATTTTAATGTAATTCTAGACCAGACCTATAGCTCAGCTATCTTTAATCTGTGTCTGTCTGATCATTCTGTTCATCTACAGGGTTAAACACACAGATTTGATGTGTTGTTCTTTGTCTGAGTCAGTGGCTGTTTCTGGCTGTTGTTGGGATTGGACTCCAGTCTTCTGTAAACCGGTGGAAAACCTCAACCCAACCTCTTTAGTTCTTCAAAAAGAATCCTCAATTCTCTGGTCTGCTGGATAGAGGCAGAGTGTCAGTCTTCCAGAGGCAGATCTAGAAAGTCTTACTTAGATTGTGCCTGCAGCTTTCTGATGCCCACAGACAAAAAAAGGAGAAAAAATGTGATGCGCTGCTGTTGGATTTCTGGTGTGTGAGCGGCCGAACACAGAGAGAGAGAGAGAAACAGACTGTCCGCTGGTGGTCTCATCACAGAGTTATTTTGGTTTATATTAGCAGGAATCTTTTGTGTTGCATGTCTTACAGTAAACATGTACGGCAGAGATGCTGTATATAATTCACAAACGTGTGCACCTGTAATACAGTAACTCTTCTTTCTTTTCTACAATATCTTCTGCTTGGTTATTGACACGTACAGTTGATTGGAGATATCAGCTGGAACTCGTTCAGCTGTGAATATAAAGCACCGCTGGTCATTTACAGTAATCGTTTTTCTCTGTTTTTATTGTGGCAAAAAACACAAAAGCATATTTCTGTCATTGTTCCCTTCTGTTATTCTTTCCTCTTGGAATAATGAGACTGAATTGCTTTGAGGGACATTTAAGGGGATTATTCTCATGTAATCTGCAGGTCCCTGCAGACGCAGACCTGATCCCAGAACAGTGCAGAGATGCATATGTAAGACGCTCCAGAGCTGTAGATACTTCAGCTGGCTGTTGTTTTCTTCCTGTCATCCCCGTTAGTAACAGTAAATCCTTTCCACCCGTTTAGAAAATTAGCATGTTTAAAGGTTAGACAAGCGCACGGTAATTATTTCATTATTTGGACGAGCTCTCGCCTCTAAAGAGCATGAAGCTGAGCCTCAGCGAGGTGGAGAAAAGCAGAGGGAACATCTCATGGGAGGAGAAATTTAAAAGAGAGCAAGAGCTACAGTGAAATAAGCACATTAAACTCCTTATGAAGGAAAGCTGGGTAACACTGATAGTGTTTCAGAGCATGTGTTTTTACCCGGTTGTGTTCTGTGTTATATTTTATCAGTGAGATTGTTCTGGAAATGGCTGCAGGTCACTCATTGGTTCATCTGGCTGTTGTTTGTGGTGTTCCAGGTGGAGCTGACGGGCAGCAGTGTGTTTGATTATGTTCACCCGGGCGATCACGTGGAGATGGCCGAGCAGTTGGGCATGAAGTTACCGCCGGGCAGAGGGCTGCTGTCACAGAGTGCGGGGGCGGAGGATGGGGCAAGCTCCGCCTCCTCATCCTCTCATTCTGAGACACCTGAGCCAGGTAAGATCATGTGACTTCAGATTGTATGAATGTAATGTTAAACTACATGAATGAAACTACGTTTCTTTTATGTAGTTTTATCTGTGACCGTGTCTGTAGTTTCCACATTGCAGAAATGCTGAAGAGAATATACAGTTTTAATTAATCAAATCACAGTTTTCGTCCTTCGATCCTGACTCCATATTTAGACTTCATTGTTTAGATGTGTTCTCTTTAAGTTGTGTGTTTGTTTATTGATTTATTTCAAATCCAATCCATGTTGTTTTCTGGAGTCTGTGGTTTATATAATGTTGCAGTAAGTGATCTATATGATGCGCCAAGACTGTAAGTGGAAATTAAAGAGCACATTTTGTGTGTGTGTGTGTGGGTGTACATGTTCCCACAAGGATGGTAAAAGTCACACACAACTACATTGTGGGGACAAGCCAGTGGTCCCCACAAGGGAAACTGACTATGAAACATACTAAATGATGCTTTTGTAAAATGCAGGAAGGTTTCTGTGAGGGTTGGGTTTAGGGTCAGGGTAAGGGGATAGAATGTACAGTTTGTACAGTATAGAAGTCATTATGTCTATGGAAAGTCCCCACAAGGCATAGACACAAGTGTGTGTGTGTGTGAGAGAGAGAGAGAGAGCATGTACCTTCACACATGTGTGACATGATACAGCAGATGAGTGTCTCTCTGCCCGCTCTGAGCTCTCCAGGGGCGGCCCGTGTGCCGGCTGTACTGTAACACAGGCTTACCCTGCTCCCGAATTTAATTAGATGAATTGTATAGCAGGAATAAAAAGGTGACATTCCTCATTGGAATTCCTTTCAGGGCTCTTATAGACTTTGCCTTCCAAATGTTCCCATTTTCATTGTGTTGTACTGATGATAATTTAAGTATTAGGGGAAAATCCATTTATAAATTAAACAAAATGACTTGATATCCATCAGTCCCTGAGTTCATCAAGCTGTTCAAACATGAGGGAGATTGGCTGCTCGGCCTGGGTCTTCCGAGAGCTTCAGTAATTAGATCTGCCAAGAATTTATTCTGTGCTGATTGGAGCTTTAAATTAATTGAAGTTCCACATTTGTGGTTTTGTCCTTTTCGTGTTTTTTTAACCAGTAGAAATTTCACACTGGCAGAGTCAACGTGTGTGTGTGTCTATGTGAGTGTATGTATGTGTGTCTGTGTGTGTGTTTATGTGAGTGTGTGTCTGTGTGTTTATGTGAGTGTGTGTATGTGTGTCTGTGTGTGTGTTTATGTGAGTGTGTGTATGTGTGTCTGTGTGTGTGTTTATGTGAGTGTGTGTCTGTGTGTCTGTGTGAGTCTGTGTGTGTGTGAGGTGTATAGGTATTAATTTTTATAGGAACAGTGTGGGGGGTTTAATGGTTGGTGCGCTTCTGACTCTGAGATTTATTTGTGTACAGAGTCATTACAGATGATGCTTTACAATCAGACAAAGAGCAGCAAAATCTGCATTTAGCAACACACTGCGACAAAATAGGATCATTCCCATTAAATTCCACAACACTGTGTACACTGAAAGTGGATCCACATCTGGCTTGTGGAGTGATTACACTTCTTTGGCATTTAGTTTTTTGAGGTGCTCATGTAAGATTATTTTATTGTCAAGGAATATTTTCGACTAATTCACCTGCAGCTGATAGCACGACATGAGGATACTTCCTCTTGTTCACGTACAAATTGCAGAATCTATTACACTATTAACTGTATAGTGAGTAGTGCCCACTACAGTGTTTTGCTGCAGCTCCAGAGTAATTGATCACATGACATTTATGAGTAAAGTGATTGTCAATGTAATTAAATAGGGCAGCATGGAGGCTGTTGTTTAGGTGGAGTCATAACTTTCTTTCACCTCCCTTCTCCTCCTCCTGTATGTCACTTTCTCTTCTGCTCACCCTGTGGAGTGAATGGTTTTATCAGCCGACTATGTTAAATATCTGCCCCCCCGTCACTGTTTCTCTCAAGGGCACGACGCGCCGACAGTAATGCAGTCAACACGTCGGCATTTCTCTTGAAGATCGTAATCCTGCTGTTTGTCAACACGAGCCTTTTGATGAGCGCGAAACGCATTCGCGCATTAATAAAAGAAAAGCATTCGAGCGTTATTTGCAGTAAGATTTCAGGAACACAGACGTGCACCTGCAAAACTGTCCAGTCGCATTTGGCATAGAGATGTCATGCAAGCACATTTGCATGCACGCAATACAGTTTCTGTAGTACGTTTAGTTAGTTTTGTTGCTGCTTTTAATTAGTTACTTCCCAACACAGCACTAATAATTGTTGCATACAGTATTAAAGCTATGAACTCTGAAAAGTGTTCCTGTTGTACCTCAGTTTGAGGTTTTTAGGCACAATGTAAAGCACGGGAATATAAAATTATGTCAATGTAGAACTTATAATAGAACTAATATTATACATTATGCGGATGTATCACAACTGTTTAAAATGATCAGAATTTATATCTGGAATTACTGGTTTTATAATTACTCATTTATTTTGTTGCTGTACAGATAAAACAGAACGTTTAGCTCAATTATTCTGGTCACATGATGCATGTACTGTAACATCAAGAATATTCGTCTACATGTCATTAATGGAACAAGCGATATCACATTTAAACACTGATAAAAAGAGCACGATTCTGTAAGGACGGAATAAAACAGCAGAATTAACCTTTCGTGCAGCTGAGAGCTGAGTGGCTGATGTGTGCAGCGTGTGGCCCCAGCGCAGGGCAGCAGTGGGCGTCTCAGGGCACCCAGAGCCGCAGTCGCCCGTGGGCAGGGCGCTCGGCCTCTCCTGCAGGATTAGACCTTTGATTTGTGTGGATTCTCCTCTAGCCTTTAACAGGTGTCTGCTGCTGTGGGTGACATTTCAAATGCAAATAGAGCTCTTTTCCACAAGGCCTGAATCTACCCCTGTCACACCAGAGTAATACCCCTGGACCAATTCATACACACACACATACATACAGAGTAATACCCCTGGACCAATTCATACACACACACACATACAGAGTAATACCCCTGGACCAATTCACACACACAAACACACACACACA
>JAZGTI010002872.1:0-33895 GCA_036877585.1 Botia kubotai
GAGAGAGAGGTGACATTTAAAGGCGAAATTTTGAATTTATCCTAATGAAAGATTATTATGTTCACACATGAACGTAAACAACAAGGCTAGCAGTACGAAAAGCAGAACAAGCACAATTATACGTGATCTTTCAAGGGTCTCTAACTCTGACTACTAATCTTATGGTTAGTTAACCTGCTTTATTTATACACTGCCCTCGCCCTATTTCTTTATAACTTCACCTGCTACATGCATTTAAAGTCAAAACCACATTAACAACCCATTTTTCTCACATAATGTGATATATATCTGAGTGAAAGTGGATATTCGAAAAAATTGGCTATTGGTCAACATTATTTGCCCCACCCACATGGTCTAAGTGATGTCATCAGAAAAGAAAAGCTATTTCAGAGGCAGAGCAAAATATCTTACTAAACAAACACTTAGTTCCTTTAGAAAACATGCACTGATGAATCATGATTTTATGTTCACTATAGCCATAACGGTTATATCAAAACCCGACTTTAAACTATGCAGTTTGTATTTTTAGCTTTCACGCTCCTCAGCTTGAGTTCGAGAAAATACTTCCAGGTGCCGTTCTGATTGGCTGTGATGTGTGGACAATTTTTGGTTAAATCTTTTCTTGTCACGTTTAGTTAGAACACGATGTTATACTCTGCTTTTGTAATTGTGTAAAAAAGGTGAGACGGAAAGACAGAACAAGAGCGCAGAATAAAGAAAAAACAAAAACGGCATGAATGTGAATTGCCAACATTCAGCAGAGCAACAAACAGAAGAGAGTGTGTGTGTCTGTGTGTGTATTAATGCATTGTGTGAGAAGACACACTGTCTAGTGTCTATGTGTGTGATATCACCTTGCAGACAAAAGAGGGAAAGATAAAAAGATGGAGGAAAAAAGGATCGCCCGAATGATTCGAGCACAAGCGTTTTCTATCAAACACATCAGCACACCAGCTGCAGCCCGCACACGTTGTTATACCCTACAGATGAGTCCAATCTACATGGAAATCACACACACAAACCAAACATACACACACAATTAATCTCTTTGATGTCACGTCGGCCACAAACGAGAAACGGGAACATGCGATTCTTCATTTCCATGATCACTAAAGGAAATCCCTTTCTTATGCCATGCATCGTGGTTACAGTTCTGTACAGAGTTATAATTGTGTTACAGTACCATCATTTCTGTTCTCTGATAGCATCTTACTCCTAACATGAAAATTTCCCTCTGGGAAACTCAATTAAATGCAATATGGCCACATCAAACTCAGTCTTGTAGAGAATTCGCGCTGATGTGGAAAACGGAGTGAAAAAAGCGGTTTTAGCAAAGCTGAAAGTTAAAGCAGCCCAGAGACACTAAAAATGTCTACGTCAATGCACTAAATAAAGGCTCAAATCTAATAGAGTTTATTTCAAACACTTACAGCCTCCTTTCTAAGCACAAATGTCACAAAATAAGCTTGTAATCTTTTGTGTTTACTGTTTATATTTGTACCTGTATTTGGTATTCTTTTATTGCTTATTTTTATTGCGTTCTTCTTCTGCATGTACGTGTGAATACTGATTTATTTAATATAATGCACCGATGGAGACAGTTTTGTTGTGTCTGCACAATGACAATAACGTTCCTCAACTAACATTGTACATTTGAAAACAACAGACACACCAATTAAAAAGAGGACAAAATGCGTTTCACTCTTTCTGGTTGTCAGACTGTACCGACACTCAATTGTATTTACACAGTGATGGTGATACAGTGTTTATTATTGAAGTACCTGATATAAATAAAGAATACACATAATAAATCCCCATCCAGAACATTCTCAGAACGTCGGTGTAATGTTCTCTAATGGTTCTCTCAAAGTTTTCAAAAAATGTTCTTCATCAATGCCATATATGCCACAAAAACATTATTCTTAAGTTGTTAGGAACGTTACTAGAACATTTAAAATAACATTAGGCATTAGGGAAACGTTTTTACAACCTAAAATTGTTAGCTGGTTAGCCCTGACCTCTGACCTCTTACCTCAGCCTGGAAGCCTTCGACTAAGATGGCCACCAATAGGTTGAAGAGGACATAATTCCCAAAGGTCATCAGGGCCACAAAATACAGAGCAGCCCAGGGGGAGGTGGACGCCATGCCGTTATACAGAACCACATTCCAGTCCTCCTGGGTCAAGATCTGAGGAAACACACAGAACAAAAGCAGTGCAGATGATGAGCTCTGGTTTATCTCACGTCTCATTTCATAGACAATGTTTTGAGCATCTTGACCCGTCATAATGCTGTGAGTGGAGATACTGCAGCATCTCTGCTTGAATGCTCATTTGGGTTAAAAGTTAATCAGTTATCAGATCAATAACTTTCCTGCAGCTCAACTGGTAAAGCACAGCACTAGCAACACACACGCTTTTATCCAAAGCGCCTTACAAAGAAAAATAGCATTTAAACAATTTGTCCTAAGAACCAACAAGCCAAGTCAACAAAGCTACATTTACATTTACATGTAGTCCACAAAGAACCAAGTTCTTCTGAGAAACAGAAAGGTTCTGTGGATGGTAGAGATTCTTTATGGAACCATACAGCCAAAAACGGTTCTTCTATGGCATTGTGAAGCACCTTCTTTTAAGAAGGAATGTTAAGGCCAGTTTCCAGGGAATGAATGTACTATTAGTGTATGTTTGTTGACAAACAGAAACATGTGTATTAGTCAGTGGTATTGATAAACATTCATCTTCAAAGTTATACTCATCCGAGTCATGTAAAAAAAACATTTTTACATTAGGAGAAAACCACAAAAATGTTTCAAAAAATCATCCTCCACTTTTGGCTCATTACACATTCAGCTGCGAAGAACTTTTGAGTTTGTTTTGCCTTCAGCCTGGCATTTCCATACAGACATCCACAGAGGAACCTGAACCGATCTCTAACTCTAGACAGATTTAGAACAGAGGAAAACCAGCAGGTTCAGTCTGGAGTTTATATTCTGCTTACAAACACACGCGCGCACACACGCGCACACACACACACCTCCACACAGACAGAAATAGAGATTAGGGAAATTAAAGACTCCAGGTGCTGAAGAAACCTCGACTCCAGTGGCTTCCCTCAGGGGCTGGAGTTAATACAGCACCATATCAGTATTTGCACAAGTGTCACCCACCAGTGACCCCCATCACACTGGCCAATCCCGTGGGGAGAAGGCTGATGACCTCATCATGTCTGTAATAATACGCGTCTGACCTCAGAAATTTAAAAAGCTCTGACACATCTTGTAAAAGTTTGGATAATCCCGGTTTATAAAGTAAAACTGACGGACACAAACACACGCACATGATTCAGCCTGTCTCAGCTGTTGTGTAATACACAAGAATGACTGCGAGGGTATAGCAGCACTTTGTCTCATTATATAATGTCTTTTGCTATTATATACAAAGATATAGAATCTAGAACTATAGAATGTAGTATATAATGTTTGGTGGAATCAAATTATTTTCTTAAATTATTCACAAATCCTGAATATAAATATTAATTCATAGCTCAAAAAATGGCCGCCATGTCACTGATTGTTTGCGCAGGCATACGGGGATTTATTACTTTATTTAGACAGGCAAAATACCCACAATCCCCTGCCTCAGCATTCTGGCTAATGCCGCTGCTCCAACACAAGGAAGTGAGCATTTAATCATAACTTGTCTCCAAAGAACAAAAAATAGCTATTTCTGGACTTTAAACGTATAAAAGGCACTGCAAAATTTTAATAAGTTCAGTGGACAGTTTCTTTTTTTAACTATTGTGACCTACAGACTTCTTGTGGTCAGCAAAAAGTTGGAATTACAAGAGAAAAACTTCAAAAAATGTGTTGTGTAAAGTTTTATCTCTCTCAGAAGAAGATGTTTACAGTATTACTTAAGCTGGATAAAGCAGTTCATGAAAAACGTATAAGTCTGTCTTATAATGTCTCATAAGGTCAATACTGGAAGTTCTGGAGAACTTGATGGTTAGAACATTCTGCTGACCTGGAACACAGTGACGATGGCCCAGAGGAGTGAGTCAAAGTTTTTCCTGTCAGAGATCGTATCTCCATTCTCCAAACGATTGAACTTGCAGCCAAACAGATGCATTCCCAATATACTGAAACACAGAGGAGTTTCATTCAGAGAAGAAACATTTCTGCAGAAACAAGACATTGATTTAATTTCATGCAGAACTACCAGTCATTCACAGAAAATGTGTTTCTGACTGACCGCCGATATAACCAACAAGATATTGACATAAGTTTGACTAGTAATTAGTGATTGATATATAAATAAATCCCTTTTTATTTTAAATATTTATTTTTTCTAATTTAATAAAATATAATTCTATAGAATTAAAAAGTTGGATCCTATCAAAACTCTGCTTGTATTTAATGTAAAACACCACATTTATATTATGTATTCTCTATAATGTTGACTGTTTTAATTAAATAACTACTGTGAGAAACTGTTCGGGGTTGAAATAATGCAGAACTTCAGTGTCTGGGTTTGTAATGATAAATATCTAGTGGTGCTTTGCAGGGCTGTTACTACAACACAAATCCTGTAAAAACCTTTTCAAATAAACTGATTTAAAATAAGAACGCGGTGGCTGAACTGGGTTCTGCATCTGTACCCAATCACGTTTGACGTGCGCTCCATTTTCTATCGAAAAATAAAAGGAGTTTTTCTGAACGTTTCAGGCACACATGGAACGGCTGTCTGAGAACCCGTCACATGCTTAGAATGCAAAGTAGCTCTCGACGTTCCTTTTAAAACTACAGAGAAACGTCTGAAAAGAACTACAGGTATTACAACTGAGAAATAAAGCCGAGTGGTGTAACGCTAACTTCTACATTCCTAAAGACGTATCTGCTCTCTGTCTAGTCTCTCGTTCACATGGAGACACACCTAAAGATGAAGATGAAGAGCATTAGAAGCATGCAGAACGTGGCCACGTTGTCCATGGTCTTCATCAGTACCACCAGCTGCCTGCGCAGGGCTGGGAGGAACCGCACCAGCTTTAGAACCCGGAGCAAACGGAACGTCCGTAAAACTGAGAACCCTCCATCGGCCTGTCCCACGAGCTCACACACACTGCACAACACATATTATACAGTAATCAGATTACACAGTGATCAGATTACACAGTGATCAGATTACACCAGAATGGAATGGAAACAGAATTCAACACCTGATGATAACAATAATCCCATCAAAGATATTGTAGGGGTTGCTGATGTACTCAAACAGACCACAGGCTGACAGCTTTAAGAGCATCTCCAGGGCAAACAAACTGGTGAAGACAATATTACTGATCTCCAATGCGTCTGTTAACTCGTCCGGCTACAGGAGAGAGAGAGAGAGAGAGAGAGCATATAACATTATTCATCTTTCTTGTGGTATGTTTAACTGCTGTCAATCAACGTACATGATTGTAAATGCCTAAAACTGGCACAGTGACTCTTAAAAAATGTAAAATGTTTTCTGGAAAAAAACGAATCCGGTTGCCTGGGCGGTTGCCAGGGCACGTGTCTGTCCTTCAGTGTAAATCTATAGGATTGTTACACCCAGTTTATCATCCGCCAGATGAAAATCTAGGTCTGATTGCTTAGAAACTGTTTAGAAATATCTCCAGCACAGATGATGTGGGACAGCTTACACAGCTACATGTCAACATTATGGGAAAACCTCTAACGATGAGTATGAACAATATTTACAGCGATGCTCATCTAAGGTGACACACCTCTGCCAACAGGCCGAGAAAACCCCTTGTTGGTTCTCATCTTTGTTTGTCCGTATCCGTTTACAAAATTGTGTGGATTGTATTGCGTAACACGACCTACGATATACAAACACAAATGTATACAAAAGCCAGCGCACACTGCAAGCGGCGTTTTACAGACATGACAATGTATTTATGTGTCTTCGTTCGCTCTCTCTGCCTGTGGCTTTGTTTCTCTCAGCGGAAGAGCAGGCGAGTGTTGTTATTAACTGTGTCTGCTGTAATGTAAATAATCATTTCCCTGGCAACCGTGCGACTGTCGTCTGCCTCAAACCGGTTAATCTCAGATTCTCTCTGTCAGACGCGCACACACAGACAGACTCCCACTGACACACACACTAATCCTGACCGAGGGGGTTAATTAAATGCAATATGAGCTGTACACAGCAGCGTGTGATCGCGTTGTCACCACGAGTGTTTGCGCTGAAAAAGAATTAAACTGTTCTACCTGATCTGACCCTTTCAATGACATTACCTGGCAGATGCAGATTGATTCAGTCATAACAAATGACACATTTGACTTGAATGAGATGTTTTTAGGTTACCTAACAAAACATCATCTCTGAGATAAAAACAGATATACGTGTATGTCTATATATAGCTATTAATATCTATGTCCATATCTAAATAGACGGAGAGATAGACAACAGATAGATAGATGTACATGTGTTATGTGTATGTGATAAAAACAGAAAAATGTTAAAGCTCAAAGTCTCTTTATAGCTCACGAGATCTCATGGAGAACTCAGTTATGTATCAATTCCATCTCAGATGTTCTCCTAACAATTCCTTTGGGAAAACAACTATCTTGGAAACGCTGAGCACAATTTGAGACATTGCTGAGATGTACACGTACACTGAAACTCTAGTTCAGTGGATCTCAACCTTTTTGACTTCAACAATATATGAAGGCCCACCCCACAGTTCCTACCCAATTAAATATTTGGCACAAATAATTCAACACTAAAACAAATATGTGTTTTGTTGTTTTATCTTATTTCAGTGTTTGTTTTGTCTTATTTTAAATCATTTTAGGTCATCTTGAGGCCTCTTGCTCTGAAGGAGACACATGCATGATGACTAGGGTCTTTTTCTCAGCAAAAACTTTCAAAGCAGTTAACAGAGAAGAACAGCCTTCCTTTAATCTCACAGCTGTCTAGGAGAAACACCATAGGTATTACAGAGACCTCATTTGGGATTTCGTTCACCTGTTCGTGGTACTCCACGCCCATGCTGAGTGTATTGAAGAGGATTGCGATCATGATTCCCCTGTTGAAGTATTTGCTGTCCACAATCCGCTTCAGCACAACTCTGACGTAATGAACGCACATACACACACAATTCCGCTTCTCTTCCAGCTCCTGGTTTAATTTACTCTGCTCGGTTCCGACATCTGGCCCCTGTTTCTCCGGGTCCGATTCGCCGTTGGAATCACAATTAACACCGTCACCTTCTTGGGTGCAAATTGGGCAGGAAGACAGCTCAGAAGACGCTGGCCCCGCCCTCCCGTGCACACACACACTTGAGCATGTGCCCGGACACACACCTGCAATGAGGAACATACGTTTAATGTTAACACATAGAAATTTCCATTGGCGAGTGACAACACACCCCACTGTCAGCCATTACATACAATATTCTGCAACATGAACTGCAAATGACAATCTAGCGATGCTTTACTGTCGCGATTACAGTTTATGACAATGTGGCTGTTAACACACAATCTTGTTTTGATGACACGCATATTTATGATTTTTTTTAAACAGACAACCATGTAGAACTCAGTGAGTACACAAACCCTTGTAAATGTATATGTTAATTGTATATTAATATTTTCTCATTTGAGTCCTGTTAAATATAGTGTAGTCTTTATTAAAACGCATATTTTTAAAATGTGCTACCAAATAGCTATATGAGTTTTAAAACCCAAGACCTTTTGTGTTATTAATAATCATAAGAGTCTTATCGAGAACTGTGTCTTAAAATGCTCAAATTAATGTTTGTTTTGCCTTTGATGGAATTCTTTAGGAAAAAAACACAGCCAAAGGGAAACTGACCACATATAAATCTACAGTTTTATCGCATCTTTATGACAAATGTTGTCTTACAGGAATGTAGGTTTATTGCGCTTGAACACAAGCAAGGATGTTGAAATAAATCAAAGTTATGAATATGTTTTGAAGAAAATGTTACAAATTGCAAAGCAACTGAACCTGGTAACTGCAGGCGAAAGTCAAGAGGCACAAAAATAATGACTAGACAGAGTGTATGTTTGTGCAGTCAGTTTCTCAATTCAATTTGGGATTACTGGGGCATGTCAAGTGTGTGAAGAAAAAAAAAGAATTTCATCTGTGTTATTAAGTTTGAACCCCAGAGACAGAATTTACTTTTAATCCACAAACCCAAAGTAAAATTTCCAAATATGACAGCGAGGTCAAACATAAGATTAAAATGTTGATTTTTTGGGGCCACTGTACACAGAACGTAACATTTAGAAACCTAAATATCTTTAAACGTCATGGAATTAGATAAAAAAATCAAAACACGTGACTTTTAAATAGAGGGCGTCACTTTTCCAAGCCAAACGTTTTACAACGTTTGTTAAGTTTCCTATTATAAAAAAATTACTATTATTATTTTACTAACTATTTAACTATTAGAAATGAAGATAAAAAATTCAGACCACCTCTGGTTGTTGATGTGAATGTGATCAACTACACCTGTGATTATTTTGTTGGGATACTTGAGGGAAATTTTCTAAAAAAGAACATCTACATGTGTGTGGTTAATGTGTGTGTGTGTGTGTGTGTGATCTTACCGTGTTGCAGCTTGTGGGTATCATGGAACCCCCCACAAACTGAGATCTTCCTTCCATAGAGCCCATGACGGAACGCCTGCCCTCTGGCCCCACCTGTCGCCTGTGCTTGAGTGTGTGAGTTTGTGTACACTTTGGAGGGCATTATGGTGGGGTAGTTCATACTGAATCTCAAAGCCTTTAAATTTTGTAGTGTGAGGGGGAGGGACGCGCCCCTTTTAGAATTTTGAGCGTCTCTGTCAGAATGAAGGGTTTTCGTTTCAATGCCATTACTGATATAATGGTGATGATGATGATGATGATGAGTATGATGATGATGAGGCATGAAGTATTGGGTTGAGGCCCTCTTTGTGTCACTGTCAGCCCAATATCCATTATTCCCGCCTCCTGTCAAGGTGCTGTTGGAACTGGCCCCGCCCCTTCGCCTCCGCAGGCACAATTCGCCATAAAAACGAACGATGTGGCGACAAAGTTTACGACAAATGTGTACGAGGTATTTTAGCATTTCTTCATAACAGGATCCTGGTTCAGCCAAGCTAGCGATGGTGGACTCGTTACTACGGAAACGGGCCCTTTGCTCCTGCATTAACTGGTTTTCCCGTTGTTTGGTCTCAGAGAACTGTGTTGCTATGACAACCAGACACAGGTTGATCATAAAGAAGGAGCCTACCTGTGTACAAATAACAATATGAGTACGACGGACATATTAAAAGGGCATAGAATAAATAAAGCATTACAGGGTTGAAAATTACAACAACAGAAAACAGGCTTATCATGCTAGCATCATGCTAATTCATGCTAAAACATGCTAGAATCATGCTAAAACATGTTAGCATCATTGTAATAGTTTATAATATAGTTTATGTTTTATTATCAGGGCTCAAGAAATTAAAAATATTCACACTCTCTATGACCCAGGTCTTTCTTCAGCCTTTTTAGAAAACTCTAACATTATGTTATTTTAATTTCAGAATTCTGACTAAACTAAATGAAGGCCAGAGGTACTTAATGGTGGAATTTTGTTCATTTTCAACCAACAACACGTCTGTAATGCACCTTGTGTAATTCAAAAGAAATTGATACAAACTTAGCTTTTAAAACTCAAAAGATTTCCTTGCCTAAGTAACTGTGACACATAACTTGCAATCGGTTAATTCTGAAATCTCTCATTGTCTTGCCCATGTAAAACTTAATTACAAACCAGATGTTGAACTGAAACTTATAAAGCTGAACTGTTAAATATTCAATTCAGCCTCTAACTGTCTGACACTTTCATATAGTTGTATACAGTGTTAATGGTACTCCAGAAAAATACAAATTCTTTAAAGTAGTAGTGAAGTACAGTTATAAAGTACAATTACTCGAGTAATTTACACCCCTGACAGAAGCAAAGATCGTTTCACACATCCAATGAAAGCAGAGAAACTGCAGGTCTGTAACGTTCATTCATTAACGAGCACTTACAATGATAAGGAAGATGAAATAGATGAAGTTGTAAAAGGAATGCGCATCCATCACATAATACATGATATCCACCCATCCCTCCAAAGTGATGACCTGAAGACACACGGAACACCATTTAACAGCATGTAAACGTTACATCATTAGCTAAACACCGGCACGCCTAAAGTGACAAAAATACCCCCCCCTCCAAAAAAAACCCAGAGGACTTGCGCAAAACTAGGTCATGGTACTCTGAGGAATGACAAATGTCACATTCTGGTCAATCGAGTTACTCGGAAACCTGATAGATGTCCGTGTCTATTCCCGATCGGATTACTATGGAATATGATAAATATTGTTGCTCCTAAAGAATGGATTAAAACGGCACATGATAAAACTTGATATTTTGGGACAGGGAAGCTGGTTATTGATGTAAGGGGATTCTGCCTTGCTGTAGCCCCTGGCAACCGCTCACTTCATTTTCCAACTCTGAAAGTGAGTGTCTCTCCGCGCCAAAAGGATATGTGAGGATAAAAAATATCACAGGCTGCCAGAGTGAATATATACTCAGCAAAAATCTTAATGAACAACCTGGAGCCGATTTCTAACACATCCAAGTATTAAAAAATCCTGACCTGCCTTATCTGGACATTACATATGTATTTTAGTGAAGTAGTTAGACATGATTTACATTGCATATACATATAAATATGTACCTACATACACTTTATATGTACTTTACTGAAATAATTTATATTTTAGTATTATATATGCAAAGTAATGTCTATATATCAATATAGCATTCTCATATCTCTGTATTGCTATATATGCAATGTGTTCAAGTATGTTTATGACAATATATACGTATGTATTTATATACATATATACATTATATGTATATGCATTTATGTCATGTATATTGTCATAGATAGAGAGATAGATTTATGATTACTCAAAAATAGATATAGATATTTTGTTATTCAGATGTACTCTGTAGTTTTTTGGGCGACACAAACACGCACACACACCTGGAATATAGCAATCCAAGCATAGCCAATGTTGTCAAAGTTGATCGCCCCATGATGTGGATTGTGTTCACTTGCTTTGCAGCTGTTGTAGTACATGTTCCAGTTCACACAGGCGTGATGAAGGGGATGTTTGAAAACATCATCTGTGACATTATCAGCACTGAGTTCACAGCGAGCCCCTCCCTCCCTCCGATGCGGAATACTGGAACAGTGCAGCATTCCGTTCTCCCGAGCGGTGGAGCAAATGAAGGGAATGTCGTCTGATTCGTCCGGTCTGTAGTATTCATTCAGCGACTCGGTGATGTTATACAGCCTACAGAGAGAGCACACGGGGGTTAGTGTACATCAGAGAGTGAAGCGCACAATAACACAAGCTCATTTGGGTACGATCAAAGTCCCTTTAGGGAAGTCCCCTCGGCAGCCATGTTTACAACGCCTCCAAGCAGCTATTTCAGTCATACAAGACCAAGACCTTTCTACATTAATGGGGGAAGACAGATCTCTTTAAAAACTCTGGCTAAGATCACAATAAAAAACATTTCTGACCAACTATTGAACGTGACTTCCATTACATACCATTTATACCATTACATTTACATGTGTCAGACGCTTTAATCCAAAGCGACTTACAGTACGTTCAAGTTGTACATTTTGTCAGTACGTGTGCTCCCCTGGGAATCGAACCCACAACCTTTGCGCTACTAATGCAATGCTCTACCAACTGATCTACAGGAACACTAACCATTAACTCTGTTTCTTAATCACAAACTGTGCTGTAAGATCACTTCAGTTTTGTCAGATCACTTCAGGTTATGCGCATGTGCAAAGGCTGTACCTCTGAGCCCTGCCCCAAAGACTGTTATTGTTTAGCGATTGATGATTGGCTCTATCTACTAGTAGGCGGGGCTTCGTTCACTACAGCGGCCATATTGAGTGTTGCACTTTCCCCAATTTAAAGTAACAGAACTGCGTCATTTCAGTAATTCTATAATCTTCAGTGCAATACAACATTCTCATGTTATGATTTCCATCTCTGTGTCACACAGACGGCAGCAGACTACTGAAAATCTCTGAAACAACTCGTTACAAGCAACTTTTCCCCTAACGCACACGAAGGCTTTCGAAACACTTTTTAACAACAGCTTATATTTAGCAATCCTATCCTAAAGCTGCAGTGTTCATTCCACAGAGATACAACTGAAACCCAAATCTAATAGCAAACTATTGTGGTTCATTCCCTGTGGCACAGACCTACCAATAACATCAGAACGTATTCTTTCAATCAACTCCTGGTTAAGTCGGATGTCAAGTAAACAACTAACACGATTCACTGTAAACCCAGATGCAATTTGGAAGTTTGCTCAAGGTCACAATTGTGAGAGCTTATGGTTTGTTCCTTTGCTGCTTTTGAATCTTAACAGTCTTTTCTGCTTACTGTGCACTGAATCGCAAGCGTGATGTTAGCAACGCCAAGATCACGGGTTTGATTCCCAGGAACGCATGAACTGATAAAATGCATTTCTTTGACTGCAAGATACTTTGAATAAAAGCATTTGAAAAATGAATAAATGCAAATAATGTGACTTGACAGCAGCAAAGCAACAAAAGACTATCAGTTTTTATAATTATCTACAGCATGTTTTTTCATATACAGAACAATGTTTTATTTATATATGAAGTTGCTTTTTAAAATTGCATGAGTATAATATCCTTGCCTATTAACCTTAAGACTCTCTTAAGACTTTATTGCTGAAGGTGGAACTTAATCCAGTCATCATTTTAATGCAACATAATGTGTGGTAGTGTGGAGCATTTGTTCTCTGAGCATTTACAAACAGCTTGAGCCTGAGAGAGCTTCCCTTCTAATCTGTCTCAAATCCTGCTTATTAAACTGAGAGAGCCAGATTAAAGATGAAGCTATTAGATTATCACGTTTTTTAAGAGAGGTGCTTGATAAAAATGGTCTGGCAATTGATGTTACCTTGTGTTACTTGTGTCTCAAGCAATACAATCAGCAATAACACACAGGAAACTTAGCCATAATTATCTGTGCAGTAATGCATTGTGGGTAACCTGAATACTTGAGATTCATGAATAAATGTCAGCAAAGAGCCATTCAAATCAGCTGTGTGATATATATCCACAGAGACTTCCTTAGTTTTTACGTTTCAAAGCCCGTTCACTCAAATATTCTCCATCATTGACTCTCCCTCATGTCATTCCAAACCTCTATGATTTTTTCTTCTGTGGAACACAAAAGAAGATATTTTGAGAAATGTCTCGCTGGCTTTGTGTCCATACAATGGAAGTCATGGGGTGCCACTGCTGTTTGGTGACCAACATACTTTTACACACCTTTGTGTTCCTCAGAAGTAAGAAAGTCTGGAATGACATGAGTAAATGATGGGGTTCTATTTTCTCTTTAACCAAAGCTGATACATTACAACATCATTACTGCTGGTGGCCCTTTGTCGGACAAATCATAACACATATTAAAGATTCCAAGCCCAAATATGTTTGGGGTCCACTACTGATTTAAGTCAATCAGAAGACCTTATCAAAGTTATAAAGGTTGTGTGTGTTTCTAGTGTGCATCCTTTGAGATGAAACAGTCCTGTGACTTGTAAAGGTTGTGTGTTTTCTTAGCGGTGGTGCTAAACGTGTTACACAGACATACAACAGATACTTTAGTGTAGTAACAAACTGTTAGAAATGAGACATAATTCACCTTTATACTTTCGTCTTTATAATTGCATCGGGGTGCACACTGATAAATTTTGGAGGATTGTGAGATGAGGGGGTGGAGGGTACTTATAAGAGTGCTTTTCTCCATTTAATTGGGTGATTAAAATTCCTTGGGGACCTTGTTTAAATAAAAGACACTTTAAAAGAAAAGACATTCTGCAAAGAAGTCTTTGCAAGAAACCTTTAATATTTTCAAAAAATATAACAGAATTGTACCACTCTGAATTGGTGATTTGTCAGGTTTGTATTACACATCGTTTTTCTTTTAGTTAAAAATTAATTAAAACTAATATACAAAGGATTGGAGTCCCTTATGAGACAACGGAATTTGGCTGTAGACTCTGAAAATAATGAGTCTATGTGCCAACAGACAAATTTGCCCATCCCATAGGACAGACTTACTAATGACAGAAAGACTGTCACACCTGAGACAGGTGGAATACGGCTGAGCCACGAGAGACGGTGATTAAATTTAAAAAGATTTCCAATACGACATAAGAAAAATACTTGATACTTGATCACATTGTTTCACTCTAAAAGGCGTCAGTGGTTTTTGCGCGTTGAGTTTGCGGATGCAGACAGCAGCAGATGGGTAGCAGACAGCGAGAGGCAGAAGTAGATACTCTTTCCAAGTGGTTTTTGACGGACACAAA
Source organism: Botia kubotai (assembly GCA_036877585.1). Classification (NCBI taxonomy): domain Eukaryota; kingdom Metazoa; phylum Chordata; class Actinopteri; order Cypriniformes; family Botiidae; genus Botia; species Botia kubotai. The sequence goes on from JAZGTI010002872.1 coordinate 14,493, forward strand.
TGCAATGCATGTTTACACAGGAGAGATTTAATGGGCAGCATGACAACGTTAGGCTGTGAGAAAGTTTCCCTTCCGTTTCCATTACGTAACAAAAACGTAAAAATGTTATTTCAAATGTTTTAGAAACACTCAAAACATTCAGTTGTGTTGTTTTATTAATGTTATTATTGCGTGGTTTTAAGAACGCTATTTAAACTTTTAAAATTCAGTTTTTAAAAACTAACGAAAAGCATTTTTTATGTATTATTTCTAACATTAAAAACAGTCCTACTAACGTTACTGCAAGGACATTCTCAACAAAAGAATGTTAAGAGAACGTTAGCCAACAATCTGAGAACGGTCTCTGTCAGGCGGGAGAGGCAGCAGCATGGTAACAGGCATCATCTGGATGGTGCTGAGGGTTGGGGAGGGATCTGGATGGAGGAAGTGGAGCACCTGAACAGGTCAGGGCTTCTTTCAGCAGACTGGTTTCCTGACATGCAGCACATCAGGGTGGACAGTTGTCAGAGTGATTCAGTGGAGCTGATCGCTCGTATGGACACTCATTAGTAACTCCTCACTCTGTACAGTGTGTGTGATCGATGAGGCTGTAGTGGAGTATGTCATCTGAAAACTGATATCTCGTGACAAACGTAGAAACAACATCAGCCATAAATTAATGCAATATTTAAACTCCAGGTTTCTGTCAGGATTTGCTGATCCAAGAGATATTTGCCGTGATGAGTCAAACGTTTTTCTCTATGTACCTCATTAAATAAATGTTTTCTGGATTAAATACAACTTAATGATGATGTTTTCTTTTTTTGTCAAATACTTTTTTGCCAAAAATGATAAAATTCTGTTTCTTTCAGCAGGAATGTTTCTTTGAGAAATAATCACATAATTTTCATTTTTCTGTAAGTACATTACTGTACACATTTCGTTTCATTAAAAAACTGAGGAATGAGTTGAAATTATTTTCTGTTGTACAGTAATAGATCTTAAATTAGTATTTAACTCAGCAACTCCTTTAAAATTTATATAGTGGCCTTCAAAACCACCAAATAATACCTTCTGATTAAATAAACTCATTTGGGCTTCACATCTTTCCTGCACATATTACTTTTTTGTGTGCATTTGTGGTGTTGTTTTTTGTTCCTATTGTGCTAAACACATATTTAAAAAACAAACAAACGAAAGCTAAATAATGAAGCATCCTACAGTATTTCCAAACGGGTTCCGCAGAGTATTTAATGTGGCGACATCATTATCGGCATCCGAGCGGCGGGAATGTTGCAATACTGTGCAATTTGCATTTATTGAGCAGCTTACATTAAAAAAACACTTACGTTTTGACGTTGCTGTCAAGGAAACAACGGTTTCGAAGAAGCCCCGCCCACAACTGCACGCCAACAATTCCGAAGATAAAGAAAACAAAGAAGCAGAGCAGCAGAACGTTTCCCAGCATGGGCAGAGTGTCCAACAGCAGCGTCACCAGAATACGCATACCTACAACACACACACATATGATGTCACACAAAAAAGATGAATAATATGCGCAATGAAGCGTCAAAGCCGTGCAACAGCAGACACACTTAGAGAGTGTATGATAACTCTGTATGGTAACTTTATTAGCGTCTATCTGACATTCAAACACTTCATTGACACACTTTCTCAGCATCTGATGTGTGTTACGTAATGGAGCCAAGAAGTGAATACAACATACACAAACATGTTTGTCACGCTTTGGCCAGCGGTTTGATAATAATCCAATTGGAAACATTACAGCCACAGGCTCTCGATCTACACGGAGTCCAAAATATAGTACTGCTTTGTAGCGTGCACACACGCAAACTGATTTGGAATGTGTTGACAATGGATTGTGCTATAAATGGTAAGTGTATCCGTGCATGTCAAAAGCTTACCATCTCACCTCACATTAAACAAAACAGACCCTTACTTTTACTGCTGGAGCCAATCCATGACTGTAACATACACCAGCACCTTCCTGAGTGTGTGCGCGCGTGTGTGTGTGTGTGTGTGTCTGTTGTGCTTCATCAACAATGAAATGTAGGACAGAATACCCAGCAGAATACAACAGGAAACATTCTCAGGATGTTGACTAATGTTCTCTAAAAGTTCTTTCAATGTTATCAACATTCTTGCAGGAACGTTAGAAGAACTTTTTTTTAACTTTGTCATATCAAAATATATTTTTTTAAGAACTTAGTGGCATGTTTTAAAAAGTTACAAAATTAAAACCAAGCAACAACATTAATACAATGTCTAAAAGATGGAATATTATAAATGTTCCTAGAACAATTATAATGAAATGTTTACATTTTTGTTACTTAATGGAAACGTTAGGGAAATGTTCTTACAACCTTTAAAAGCTGGGCAGTCTGTGCGTGTGTGTGAGAATCTACAATAAAACAGACGCATGTTTTTCAGACCTTGTCCGAATCATTCGCTTCAAATGAATAGCTGAGCTGTATAACAGCGGCGCAGAGAGTGAAGGGAGAATGTAAACAAAGTGCGAGTAAGCAGAACTCACTGGGAACTCTGTTGATGGCCCGTAACGGTCGGAGAACCCGAACGATTCGGATGGCTGAGAAACTGACGTTGTGTCCGTCTAAAGAATACTCCAACATCCTAAACCAGCAGCAGAAACACATTACAGTAACAACTACAGTAAGAAAACACTTCACAATTCATTTGAAATGATTGAGTTTAGCATAGTCAGTATAGCCTGCATGCTGATCACCAGCTGACCAGCTAGTATTGTCTCTCCTGTGAGGCTGGTTTGTCAAGTAAGTCCTGCTGGTTAAAGTTGGTAATTTTAAATGTAATTGTTTTGATGTTCAGCTAGAAAAACAGTCCCACAGATAAAAGTACGATTTCAACTAAATAACAGCTCAAATAACAACATATACAGTATAGCCTACTGCTATACAGATAGCATATACAGGTATACCTCTATACAGAGAGCATATACAGGTATACCGCTATACAGAGAGCATATACAGGTATACCGCTATACAGAGAGCATATACAGGTATACCTCTATACAGAGAGCATATACAGGTATACCTCTATACAGAGAGCATATACAGATATACCGCTATACAGAGAGCATATACAGGTATACCGCTATACAGAGAGCATATACGGGGATACTGCTATACAGAGAGCATATACGGGGATACTGCTATACAGATAGCATATATACAGATATACCGCTATACAGATAGCATATATACGGGTATACTGCTATACAGATAGCATATATACGGGTATACTGCTATACAGATAGCATATATACAGGTATACCGCTGTACAGGCAGCCTTAGAAGTTTATAGAGTTAATAACTAACGTGTAACTTGCTCACCAGCACCAGCAAACATGACTATTTTAATGAGCTTTAATGAGTGATCAGGCCTCACATTAGCTTGAGTTGCGACATGGGGACACAGGGAAAGCAGAAATCTGTGTGTCAGCGAAACAAGAGCCAATGATGGGAGATGTGATATAGGCACACATGGGGAGAGAGATCACTGGCTACTGGTAATTGTCATTCATGAGCTTAACTGTGACACATCGACTTGACATTAGAACTAAACCTGACATTAAAACAGGATCTGACATTAAACAAACACACACACACACACATTCATAGCAAGACCTTGTAGGGCTTAAGATTTAATGACTCATCGGATTCTGGGAATCCACACACTGTATGCTGGTAATCGTTGACTTTTCAGACCCCTCGAGTGTGGTGCTCTCTGCTTTGTGATTGGTCGCTCACCCAGCCATGACGATGAAGAGGTCAAGGCGATTCCAGGTGTCGCCAAGGTAACATTTAGGGCCGAACACCCCCAGGGCCACCATTTTGACCACCATCTCCACAGCAAAGAATGCAAAAATGAAGTCATCAAACGCCTGAAGAGAGAAAAGCAGCACAAGGCGTTGATTATACAGCTGAATCTCACCAAAACTCAAGTCACTCAAACCCAAGTTTGAGGTTTTTTTACATAGTTTGCACGTTTATTCAATTTGCACATTATTCAATTGCACTATTTACTCAATTTGCACATCATCCTATTTTCAAAGTGTATTTATTATTTTATGTCCTCATTGTATATTTTTCCCCTTATTGTATATTTTTCCCCTTATTGTATATTTTGCCCCTTATTGTATATTTTGCCCCGTATTGTATATTTCTTAAAGTTTTATATATTTTTTCTGTACTAGTCTATATAACTGCCCTGGCATTCACTGTGGACAGCAAAGTAAGAATTTCATTGCACATGGAAACCTGTTTCCTCACTGTGCATATGACAATAAACACTTTGAATCTTGAATCCAAGTTTAAAACTTGACACTCACTAACAACTTTAGAGAGAAACTTATTAAATGTTAAAAATGTTGAAATGTTAAAAAAAGGCATTCTACTTAAGATTACTTAAGTATTACTTAAGCATTCTACTAACATTACTGCAAGAGCATTTGACTATGACTTTGAGGGAACTTTTTGTTCCCTGTTAGCAGGGTAAGCACAACCGCATCTGTCCAATTCTCAGTATCTTCCAGGACAAAATTATAAGTTTGGACCCCGGCCCCCATACATCCATCAGTGAAAGATATTTGGCTGTCAAGGAGCCCGGGACAACTCTGCTGGTTGTCCACCCCTCTTTTGAGATATGACCTAGACATTTCTTTTAGAAATCTACCCAAAAAGCATAGAGCAGAAGTATGCCAAAATACAAACACACTTCTAAAACATAAAGGTTCCTCAAGGCAACACTGTAGAGCAGCGTTTCTGAACCGGGAGCCTCAATTAGAAATAAGACAAAAGATGTATTAAAATAAACTAAAACAACTACAAATAAAGACATTTCTTAGTTTTCTAAAGTTTTTGTAATGAATATTTATCTTTGTAGTTATGCCAAACTGTAGCAAATTTTATTAGTTGGAAACTGAAGGGTGGAAGAGGGGAGTAAAGTCAAAAAGGTCGAGATCTGCTGCAGTATAAGGTTATTGAGATGACTATATGGATCTTTGGAAACTAAGATTGTTCTTGCTGGTACACAGGTTCCTCATATCACGTCATATCATCATAACATCATACCATAAAAATGAAAAACTGTTTCTCTTTATATGTTCTTAAAGTGACTGTGTCTGTGTGTGATGGACGTGTGTGTTACCTGCAGTATGCTGCACCTGTCGGAGTGACACTCCAGGTCCTGGCAGGGTTGGAACATGCCGAGCGTGGCGCAGTTGAGCAGGATCACCAGCATGCTGACGCGCTCAAACCACGTACAGCTTCAGTTAAGGTGAATACAGTACTTCATGTTCACATGTCACATTAAACGTTTTGTTCCATCAATGTTAAAACTTGCTACTGGAGTTTATAAGCTTTCTACAGAAAATGCAAAAAAAAAATTGTTATTCATAAACGTACTCATTAACATTATCTGAAATAAGCAGAAGAAATAATAGAGTTTCCAATTTATTAGACTGTTGCCAACCATGACAGAAGAAAAGGTCTCCAGCAAAACCTCCGTTATCTCATAAATGTCACCGTTTAATTTACTGCTCACTCCATTTGGGGTCTGTCTTCAGTGAGTCAAGCTTTCAAAACAAAGTTTAGTATGAGGTATGTACAGCAGAGCAGAGTACAGTGAGCTGTTCAGAACAGAGTACAGTAGAGATGAGCGGTTTTAAATAAAGTAAGTTACAGTAGGGTTTGGCAGTTTAGAACAGAGTACAGTAGAGTACAGTAGTGATGGGCAGTTTAGAGTAGAGTGCATTAGGGCTGAATAGTTTAGAGTACAGTAAGGATGAGTAGTTAAGAGTACAGTAGGGATGAGTAGTTTAGAATAGAAGAAAGTAGAGTACAGTATGGGATGAGTAAAGTAGTGAAGATTACAGAGCAGTAGAAGCATTTATTATTAGAACTGTAGAGAAGTTTAAACATCAGCAGTTTAAATTAAGCCCACCATATCAAACATATGTGTCCATTTCCAACTGTAATGGTTTCACACATCTGAAGATAACACACGTATTACACACTTGCCATTTTAAGTAGAAACAGTGCTGCTATATTGTCCTGTACTGGTTACTATAAATGACTGACATCATATTCAAGGTTTAAATATTACAGTTTAAATAGCTTTAAACCCATAATGCCTGACGCATGTTTAATCCAGCATCTTTTATTAATAATATGTTTCTATTCATGACCAAAAAACATAATAAAATGTAATAAAGCGGTTTTGTTTTCAGAAGTATCTTATTAAAATCTCAATTACATGATTAAATTACAGAGCAGTGATGCACACACACACATACAGTACTGTTGTAAAACCAGCCCGGTTTCCCCAGGCATTAGATCACATGATCTGTTTTAGCTCATTAATCATAAACCTGTCACAGCAACACACAGTACCGCCCCTCACCATCTTAATCGCTACTGTAAAATCTACAATTAACATCATTTACATTACAACACATCGTAACTACTACTCACTGATCAGGATTTTAAATACCTGCATAAAACACCCTACAGATCTTTCTGTTTGTGTCACACAGCAGTGTTTATGCGACCGGGCCGTTCCTCTGGTCTTTGTATTGCTGAAATCCGTCTGGAATTCCTACAGACTCTTTGCTCTGCTGGAACTGGGACAATGTTCGTCTCATCAAACATTTATCCGGAGCTCTGAGCCCACACTAATGCACACAGACATCTCCAGCTCTCCGATCTCATCTCCGAGAGCGTCGTGGTCATATCCATGCTGCTTCTGTTGAGAATAATGATGATGGTGATGGAGAACAGACTCGAGACCGAGAGGGTGCTGGAAATCTTTTTAAAATCTGTCTGTTTGGTCTGCCAAGTTTTTTGGTGACCATCCATCACTTTATGGGCACACACGTGTCAAGAGGTAACTAACTCAAAGTAGCAGGAACATGACCGTTGTTCAGCTGTTAAAACAATGTCCTCTCTCGTTCATCAGATTCATCAGTTGTGTTCGGTTGGTTCATGTACATAAAGTGGTTCCAACACGTCACTAATAGTGAATCAGAATCTGATTCTGAGAACGGATCTGAGAGATAAATCTCTCGTGCATTTGAGATGAATCTGTCTCAAATTCAGTTGAGGTTCTCTGCAGAATTATAGGTCTTCTATTTTGCTGCAAAATATTTAATGAAATGCTGCTTTTCCTGATTATGTTTCTGACTACGCAGCATGTGTACTTGTTTTCTTGGCTGTATTAAGTGTAACTCTATCTGGAAGTTTTATGCTGTCACTCTAATTTAGATTAGAAAAGGTTAGCTTGACTTTAAATACTTCAAGTGTAGCTTGTAGCTTGGCAAACACTGACACACATAAACGCACTGATACGCTTCAGTCCAAAGACCAAACGCCAAAAGAAAAGCTTCGAGTTCGCTGTCAAAACGCATCGGAAAATGATCAACTCACCCGCTGGTCAAATGAATCTAATTCCCAGCCATGCACTCATACACAGAGCAGAAGGAGTTTGTCAGTGTATAATGGCTGAAAATGCAAATATTAGATTTCTAAGAGTTCCAGGGGCTTACATGGAGCTAATACTCGAATTCCTGAGGCTTTTAATTTTCTTTAGGTTTTGGCCAAAGCCCAAATTCTGTTCATTTTTAACATGTGAGCTGCTTTGTTCCTGGCAGCTGGTTAGTCCATGCGACTTACCAAAGATGGTCCACCAGCTCTAACCAGGTTAACCTCTGTCCCATGCCAGCTACAGTAATTACCTCTCCACAGACCATTTTTAACTAGCTGAAAAGCATGTAAAACTAGCTTTTTTTTACAATTAGATTGATCTGTTTTGATCTGGATTTCCTAGCGTGACTGTTTTGCATTTATATATTTTGAGTCTTCTATAGTCTCAAAGTTTCTTGGTTAATCGAATGAACTTAAGAGATAAACATAATAAAAACAAGTATACCTGAATTCAGCCAAATGGACCCCAGTTTAGGCTTTATTGTTCCAAAAAATCTGATCACAAGTCTGGATGCAATCGGTCAAGCATGTTTTGCGCAGGTGCATGCGACGCACTTATTTTTATCTTCTGGAGTTGCAGCTGAATTCAAACATAAACAAAACACACATGTATCCACACACTGCGTATGCTCATTATACTGATTACTCCAACAAACCATTATTAAAACTGTTTCTACGGTTGCTTAGTAACCATTTGGTGGCTTGTGATATGAGGTGTAGAATACGACAGCTGAAGAAAGCAAGGAGACGACTCTCTGGGTTTCATGCACATCAAGTCAACATATTTAAAAGGTCATTTTGCGCCTGGACGGCAGGAAATCAGTTTGAAGATATACAATGTACAAATCGAAAGTGTTTTTTATGTATTACGGAGCCAAACAACAATTTTATGTTTACATTTTATAGTTACATTTACACATTTAGATTTTCATTTATAAATTCACACTTCTTTTTATCCAGGTTTTGTCATTACGGTGTGTTATTAATGATTATGTATAGCTAGCGTCTAGCCAGCGTTTATACCAAATGAGAGAGTGACAACCCAGCAAACAATTTTAGGTTGTAAGAAAGTTTCCCTAACGTTTCCATCAAGTAACAAAACATTCAAAATCAAGGAACGTTAGATGAATTTTAGATGCTGTATTAATGTTATTGCTTTTATATGTATGACATTACAAAAACCTCTACTTATGTTACTACAAAACCTTTATGATCATTTTGAGAGAACTTTTAGAAAATGCTATCCAATGTTCTGAGAACGTTCCATGTTAGCTGGGAACTAACAATGAAGTAGCTTCAGTATAAAGAAGATCAGTTGCCCAGATAAGAAGTCAATTATATATTGTTGCCATGGCCAACGGTGATTATTCTATAATATCTAACCTCTGAGTGCCGCAATTGACCAATCAGCATCAAGTATTCTGAGGAGCCGTGTAATCATGTACCAATTAGAGGGCCATTAACTGTGTGCTAATATCAAACATAATAATCACAACTGTACTGGAGCTCTCTGCCGCCCAACACAAGGTTTGTTTCACAAACCACAGACCAGGATTGAAATTAAAAGCTACTCTGTAAGCTTACTAGCAGTAAAACTAATGTTTTAAGTGCTTGTAAGTGTGTAGAATGCCACAATTAGCTGGTGTTTAGAAGGAAGGCAAGCAGAAAGGTCGCCGGATAGAGACTGTGTCCAAGAGACAGACACAAAAGGCAGAGAGAAAGAGATAGAGTAGAAAAGACACATAAAATGACTAAGATCAAGAGCCAGACAAAACAGAGACAGAAAAAAAAGAGACCAATTACAGTAGCTTCCGATTCTCGCGTTACCATGGGAACCTCCCACTGGAACTTCGTGGGAAAGAGCAGTTTTGCTCCCGCAGGACATGCGGACTCACACGCGCTTATGAATTGTGATAAAGCACAACATGAACCCCTGAACTGCGCCTGTCACGCTGTGATCCGGGTTCAACACAAGAAACTCATCTAAGTGAAAATCTGCGACTTAACTCAAGTAATTAAAGCAACTGCGATTATTAGAAGGGACAAGATGCTTTTTATTCACCGACCTGCTGCATTATTGGGAATTTTTGCAAGCCGCTGTCGGATTTATCCAGACAAGTGCTGAATTTAATAACCATACATTTCCACAGCTCAATCGCTGTAGAGGAAAGAAAAATCGGTTAGCACTGCTGATCATGTGCGTGCAATCCTTTTGAAATACGCTTGCACTGCGCCGCGCACATTAACTATAAAAACAATGTGCATCGAAACGAGTCATTGATTTATTTGACTTTGAAACTGGAATTGCATGCAGTGTCCTCACTGAGGGAAGCTGCCACTGCTCAGAGCTACAGACAGTGAACGACACAAGAGGCTGAACGAGTGGCCCACACTCATTGTTTATGAATTAGTGCAATAGTGCCTTTCCTTCTCCAGAGCTGGTGTACGCGCATGAATTAGTCTGAATGTGACTGCCTGCATCACAAGTCTCTGTGAGATTATTATAACTACATTGCAGGATTGAGATTCAAGAACCGGTTCTATATTTCTTAACACTAATGGATCTACTAACAGATCTTTAACATCTGTACTCATGTGTATGGAACATTATGTACATACACACACACACACACACACACAGTATATATACATATACATACATATGCAGACAAAAACACACGTGTATATACACACACACACACACTATTAGGTTTCTATGCTTTGTGGGGACTTTCCGTAGATATGACGCTTATACTGTACAAACTGTATATTCTATCCCCTAACCCTCGCACTACCTCTACACCCATCCCTCACAGAAACCTTTTCGCATATTTACATTTAAAAAAAAAACAATATTTAGTATGTTTCATAATTAATTTCCCTTCACTGGCTGGTCCCCACAGTGTAGGTTTGTGTGACTTTTACCATCCTTTAAAACATTTGGTCCTCACAACGGTAGAAACACACACACACACACACACACACACACAGGAAAGCTAAAACTCATTGGTATTTAAACACGGCTCTTCTCCTTCTTTGCAAGCACTGGTATTTCCGTCAGGAAATGCAAATCTACTCTTTATTATACTGATAATATGTCTAGACAACCAGAGACGGAACAATTTTTCACACTATAATTTTTCTTGCAAGATGTGACTGTGTATGCGAGCAAAACACGACCATTTAAACTCAAGACAGCACATATATATTAGCTCATCAAGTATCATAAAAGTATAAATATCACAAATATCACATCCTCAACATGAGGATCTTTCTCTAACTGACGCAGTGAAGCAATTCTTTCAGTCGTGTGTTTTGCTGCTGGTGTCTTACAATATTTGATAAAAGTGCTTACTATGGCACTGCTTTCCCCCACTGCAGTAGATCACGAGCCAAAGACGGCTTTACCCACATTTCAGCGTTTTGTTGATGTGAACTCACTTAACATTTCGCCACAAAAGCCCAGCACAGTACAATGCGATGCATCACGCATTTCCTGCGATCATACAGTACGCCTAAACGCTTTGCATCATGCTGCATTGCAGTAACACTTCTAATGCAGGCAGGTTTAGGATGTTTCACACACATGCACCTCCTTTTAGAGGACATGGGGAGAACAGAACGCCCCTCAACCGTGTTCTGACGCTCAGAGGTCAGGCTGGGGAGAGGCTGATGGATGATACCAGGTACATCTGTCATACGTGCACACATTAGACACACAACACGCCTACAAACACACAAACACACACTTCATAATCACATCAAAGGCACATTAGAAGGTGTGGAATGCAAATAGAAAGCTCTGGCTCTTTGAAACAGGGGACATCAAAGAAAAAAAATGAAAATATAAAATATTTTTTAAATTTTTAAATACATCTGATGAACAAAAAAATGAACAAATATGAAATGAATATGAAATATGAACAGAGAGAGAGGTTACATGTTACTTGAAGAACACACTTGGAGTCATGAAGTAATTGTACTTGAATAATCATGTTAGTATCATGATATCAAAATTACATTAAAACTTTACGAACTTTACGGGTTACTTTACGAACTTCTCATTACATACGTCAAAGTCAAATGAAGTAAAACTGACATTTCTCATGAAATCAGACCCGACAGCTCCAATTATAAATCATTATTATAAACTTACTGTTGTGAATCAGGGTAAGATAAGGAGACTGTGTTGAACACTGATCTGTCATGTACTCAATAACTGATTATTGTTGATTTTACTTTGTTATTGTCAAAATACTCAAAACAGACTAAAACTCAAGAGCAAAGTGAGAAAGCTGAACGGACAGTGTCCAAAATGTCTGCCACATCGGCCAATAACAAGTGAAATACTGACCGTAAATTTTTTTATACAAATATTCTTGAGCAGTAAACAGTTGTTTTTTATTAGTTCTGAATGATGACTTATGAGAAGAGTATGAAACTCACAACACTGTTGTATAAATGTTTTTAGACGCTAATTACAACAGTCATAGTCTAAACATTTGTGAACAAATGACGCTGAGGCCCATGAGTCATGTGTGACATAAAGCAGGAAGTGTACACAGAAAAGTGAAAACAGCAAAACCAAACAAAAGCAGTAATGAATCACATAAGCCATGAGTTCCCATTTCTCAATGCATTTTAAAAGCATTGCAGAACCCAGAAACTACATACAATGAGCTGTGGAACTAGTAACGTAGCTTCAAGAACTATCCCAATCTCTGTGGAACCTTAGCCAACTCAAACACAGTCTGCACAGTAAAACACTGTGAAACCCAAACACAGTAAGAACACAAACACAGTAAAACATTGTTTCTTGATAAGAAATGCATAAACGAACATGTGAAGTTGTGATGTTGTAATACACCACAGCATGTGTTGTGCTTCCCATACAGGAATCTGTACAGAAATCTCTTGATATTTCGCTATACAGTAAGTTATTGTAACCTACAACAATGCAATATGTTGTTTTAGCTGAACAGCTATGTTAGTGAGAACGCCTGCACAAAAAAAACATGACCATGTGACTAAAAGTGCTTTGGACATAAAACACAGAGGAAGAGCCATTTTACGTTTAGAACTTTCTTAGCGCAAACAAATCTCAAATTCAAATTAACACATTTTGTACAGTATGTGTGCACACTGAATGTCTGTGTCAGTGTGTGTGTGTGTGTGTGTGCAAAATGAAAAGGAAGAGAAATCTGGCTGATATTGGAGAGTTAATTAAATTGTGTGAGTAAATGTCACACAGTATTAGAGACAAGCTGCTCTCTCTGTCACCTACACACACACACACACACAATTAGATATGAACTCCAGGAGGTTTATTAAAGCAGAAGACTGAAGTAGAGAGATTTGCTGACAACAACAAGCGCGCGCACACACACGCGCGCACACACGCACATGCACAGACGAGACAGTTGAGGATCAATGCAAATCACCTGAAAAAAACCCTGATAGAATCTTTATAATGAAATCTTAAGTGCTTCATTTCATGGGTTCACCTGCTCATTTAATCTTCATGAAGTAATGGAAACACATTTGACTTTCTCGAACCCGAGACTCGACCCTACGAGCTAACTGGACCACAAATCTGGAAAAAATAAGTCAATTAGAACGCTGGAGGAGGGCTGCTGGAAAGAACTGTAAAATTTTGACATGCAGCAAAAATAGCTATATAGCTATGAATGTGGACAGTGTATTGTACACATTCATATGATCTGTTTTTTGACATTTTTGAGTTGTGAAAACTCTTGATTGCACATGTTGCTGTCTTGGCAACTCACAGCACAGGTTGTGACGTTGTTGAAATCTCTTTTTAAGCATCAGAAGAGACGGACGTGAGATTACCAGAAGTTTTCCTGGAGAGAAACATGTAAGAAACGGTAGAATTACAGTAAGCAAACGTGAACAATTGCTCTCCATCTCATCAAGTGAAAAATTTGACGAGTTCTTATGATTCATTTTTCTTAAATGAACTTCTTTATATGTGATATTTTAAGAGGTATACACACAATTGTTTAGAAAACAAGCATTTCTCACATATAATCTAATATACAGGAAGGATCCCCCATGAGAAACCACAATAAACGGCAGGAAACAGCAACTTTATTCAGTTTGTCTTGTGTAAATCTGTCTCTGTCACTTTTATGAGCCCTGTTTAAATCGTTGTTCTGGGGCTCCAATTTTTGGCTCGGCACAAAACAGTTACATACTGTTCTGACAGAGCGCCGCTTGCTAATACATCAGCACCTCATTTGAACATTAAAATGCAGCAAGGCAGCGGCTAATTTCTGTTCCACTGTGTGCTGTGGGCTTAGATGGGATCTGAGGATGACATCAGTAAGAAGAGAGAAAAGGACAGTGATCAAGGACTGAAACTGGATGACATCACTCATGATGACATGCTACCTTTTATAGGCATGTATGCCCACCTAACAATTTTGGCTTGTAAGAACGTTTCCCTATCTTTTTCATTCAGTAACAGAAATGTTATTTTGAATGTTCTAGTTAGACATTGTATATAACGCTATTCTGTAATGTTTTTAAAACATTCCATCAACAACATAAGAATAACATTTCTGATATATAACCTAAAAACATGTTCTAATATTACTAAAAGTACGTTTTGTGATAACTCTGAGATCTCTTAAAGAATGTTAGCCAATGTTCTAAAAATGTTCTCTGTTGGGTGGGTGCACGCAGCCCAAGCGAGTTCAGTGAAGATTTAGGAACTTTTATTGGAAGGGCAAAAGTCGATCTAAAGTGCGGCAACAATAGTCACCACAGGCACCAAGCATCTCCAAGACTCAATATCCCCTGTGGAGTATCAGAGACTCCACGCCAGAGTGTGACATGAGCTTTCGTCCTTAGATATTTGACAGACGCCGTGACGTCTGTCGCTTGTGGCGTTTTCTAACTCAACATCAACACCAGCGAGAAGACATCTGACTCAGACAGGCTGTCCGCCAAAGAGTGAGTCTAACGATTATATTAAAATGAATATTATATACAGCAGTAGCATAACAAATGGTACCATAATATTTATAATAGCAACATCTGTATACAAAATGTTTAGTTGCTGGGCAACCAGAAAGAACCTTTAAAGGAAGTGTCAGAAGATGGTTTAAAACCAACATTAACTCACATCAGTATATAACTGCAGCTGCAACAATGACAATTAGAGGCTGACCCACTTATAACATATGTTTTGGTCAATACCTATAGACCACATAAGCAACTATAGAGATCAAAAATCACAGTGGAGATCTCACATTTCTCCAAGGCAGCAATAAGATTAAATTGACAAAGATAAATAAAAGATTTCTCCTGAGAAAAGACTCTAGTATTTACACACTCTCAACAACATCACAACCTGTGCTCATATTTGCAAAGACACTCTGTGATCAAGCCAAACATTCCACATAAACAAACATTACTCATCAAATTCTTCTTCAAAGACTACATTATTAACACGTCCTCGTTAAAGGGATAGTTCACCCCAAAATAATATTCTTCTGTCATTTACTCACCCTCATGTCATTCCAAACCTGTATGACATTTTGCTTCTGTGGAACACAACAGAAGATATTTTGAAGATTGTTGGTCACCAAACAACAGTGGCACCCATTGACTTCCATTGTATGGACACAAAACCACTGAGACATTTCTCAAAATATCTTCTTCCACAGAAGAGAATACTCACACAGTTATGGAATGTTTTTATTTATCCCTTTAACATTTTAGTTCTGCACTTTTTTTCACTTCTCCTTATTTATTTATCTTTATTTATTTTTAGTTGAAATTTCCTGAAACATTACTGTGACATCGAATGAAATTCGGAAAAAACATTCTTTTTACACTCGGGCTTCCCAAAAGTTCCTATAGCTCCTTACATTTTCAACCATTATACAGATATACCTTTAAATGCCCATAAACAGCAGAATAAATCACTTATAGTTCTGCACACTAAATTAAGATAGGAGGAGCTAAAACAAATGACCCACTTCACCTTTAAATCTCCTGAACTTGGAGCGAGCAGCCTCAGAGCAATGTACTGTTCCTCTGGGCATAGACACACACTCATAGGACATTTCCTGACTCATAATTTTAGCATCATCAGCAGTTACCGTCATTTCACTCCAAACCTTTGTGATGTGCCATAACCCCGCAGTATGACTAATGACGTGTTCGCATATGGAGCGCGTGACTGCAGGTAAACGGGTGCAGGCTGGACAGCAAGCTAAAAGTGTCTGTTTGCAATCTGTAACATTTTCAGTTACATATGAACAAAAATCAGTTGCTGAGCAATACAAGTACGTGACAGATCAGTGATCAAAATGAGTTTGCGGGAAATTTCTGTCTGTAAACAGAAAGAAGATCTGTTTCTATATTGCATGAGCAGGTACTGTAGAAGTTGTGGCATTTGTAACTTTTCTTACAGCAGTTATTTAGGACAGAAGATAGAAAGCTGCAACTTGTAACTTTTTCGTACGATTGTGAATCGTGGTGAAGGAGATAATATTGAACGCTGATCTGCCATGAACTTTCTCAATAACTGTTTTTCTTTATTTTGAACAATCTCAAAACATTATGAATTGTGTCTTTAATTTTGTCATTCATGTGAAGAAATGAACTCTGCAAGTAAACTGCAATTTAATGTTTCGAACAGAGATGGCGACGGAGAGGCAAAAGTCACGGATTGTAGCTTTAATAAGACAAAGTGGCTCTCTTTATAAAGAGCAGAATGACTGATGAATGACTGAAACCATCAGATTCATTTAAACTTGGAACCCCTCACAAGGACATTGCTATGGAAACTCTCTCTTCTCTCTCTCTCTCCGCTCCTGTACATACATCATTCTCATCTTTCAATTCAAACATCGCTTTCATCAGTAAAATTAAATTTTCCTAACTTCGGCCAGATAGCAGATAGCAGGACTTTCTCCAGCATGCAGTCCATCCGTCCATTCATGCAAAGAACTATCAGCCAGAAACTTGGCACTTTGCATATAGATGCACATGATTATACAGAACCCCCCCGATACACTTCACACGCTACCAGCTCGCTTTAACCGAATCACATTAAGACAAATCACATTGCCATTGATCTTTTGAAATGTAAGAACTACAAGAACATGCTAACTTTCTCACGCCAATCCAGGGTTAGTGTTCATCGGAATTCATATGTAAAGTGTAATACTAGCACATCTGCTACAAATTTAGATAAACAGTGACACAAAAAACACATAAAGCACAATATCACCATATGCTCATTTCTTATGCGAACGTTATTCCAACGAAACCGACAACGTTTAAATGCTAAAAGTTTTAAAGCTACAGTACTGCCAAAAAAGTTTTTAAAAGTTAAAAACGACAAACAGAAGGATTACGAATGCTTCCTCCGCTTAAAAAAGACCCCAGAAAATCCTCCTGCTAATCCAAATGGCTTTATCTTCCCTGCATAGTCAAGTAAGAGTTGTATGTGATCTGTTGCCGTGTTGTCGATGCAGTAAAGAACATTTTAATTGTGGGTTTGTGTGGATGAGCTCTGACATGTCTCTGTTTTAATGAGCTGTGAATACGATCAAATGATCAGATGACTGAAAAGCAGAGAGACGGAGGTCATTATAGCCGACAGACACCCTCTCAGCTCCTAGTGTACACTGCAAAACTCAGATCAATCACAGCAGGTTTAGGGCATGCAATATTAATGTTTATACGCACACTGTCCCCGCTAACAATTTTAGGTAGTAAGAATGTTTCCCTAATGTTTCCGTTAAGTAACATAAATAGCAAAAATGCTATTTGGAACATTCTAGGAACGTTCTTAAAATGTGTTCAAAAATTCCAATAACAACCTAAGAATATGGTTTTTAATATATAAAATATATAACATTAAAAAGTTCCACTAACTGCAAAAAAAGTTTTTGCTAACTTCAAAAGGACTTTTAGAGAATGTTAAGGCAACGTTCTGAGAACGTTCCCTGTTCCTTGTAAGCTTGCAAGAGACTTGTTCAATTTTTCCTTTTTGTTGAACTAAATTACAAAGCCTGAATTAAGAAACCTGTAATTGTGCACATTCTTTAGTTTAAAGAACTACAGCTTAATTGATACGCTACATTGGATTAGGAAGAAAACTAAAAGCATCCGTCAGTCAGCAGTTTAACAGTGTAACGGTACTGCATGATCTTCACACACTGTTGAGGTGTGATTTTAGTGGTTTCTTTCAAGCTGATTGGCTCTGGGTTATTTGGTTTAAAGGGTTGATACTTGCGCAGTTTGCAATTTAGCACCACGGATTCTCATTGAAACTGATTGGATTGAACATTCTCCTTCTTAAAACCATGCAGTGTTAATTTGCCTTTGTGTTTGGAATCCTGCCAAACGATGAACCTTCTACCAAAACACACAGAACAGAACCAGTTCTCTTGCATCATTTCCCTGTATTTTGCAGCATCAATTCTTGGTTCTATTTTAACAAGATGCCCCAGCCCCCGCCAATGAAAGGCAGCCCCACAGCGTGAGGCCATTGTAGGCAGGTAGGGTGCGTTTTGAGGCGTGGGCAGCAGATTTGTGCCACACATATTGCTTTGCTCTCATCTGACCATAAAAGCTTTTCCAACATCACAGTTGGGTCACTACAGTGCACATTCACCAAACCCCAGACATGATGTCATGGGGTCCAAATGTAGATTTATGCTTTACTGTATCATCTCTGTTTAATTTGATCTCTGACACCTTTAGCTTTTGTTAAATGTAGTGTAACTTTGCTTTAGCTTCAGAAACCAAATGATTGTGCAGTGTGATGCGTTTAATCCAGAAAATATTTTACACATTCACAGAAAGAGGCCAGTGTAGTGAAATTGTGTCATAATTTATCATCTAAATTCTTAAGCAAACAAAAACTGTACACATCGTAATGAGCGTTTTCAAAAGAATATCAAGATCTTTTCCAGAAAAATTCAGTCCAAATGCAGTGATTGGATGTCCTACTATGTCTTTGGAGAGCGCTCTGAAGGGAGGGCGGGATCTTATGCTTTTAAAGCTAGGTCACTATTGCTAGCGTCTCTGAAATTGCCCACCCTACCTTTAAAATGTACATGCATTACAATGCAAGTGCAAGATACAAAGCGTTTTTTTACAAGTACAGGTTTTCAAGTGCCATTTGATCCACAGTACATTTTAATCTAAAATCTAATCTAAACTAATCTTGCCATGTCATACAATTATAAACTACTCAAAATGTTTCAACTAGCTATTAACACAGTATCATACGGGCTGCAGAAAGAGGTTCTCTGTCAAATGTAAACAAAATGACTTCCTGTTTCTGCTGATTACATCACAGTGAATTTGAACGGACAAAATTGTGAATACTAAATTGCTTTAGGAACAATAAAAGACATTTTATCTGTAAAATATCACCCTCAAAACATTTTAGCTGTTTACTTTTAATTTACTTTGACAGCTTTGAATTTTAAGGATTACCAATAAGGGTACAACATCTTTGACTTTACAGATGCTCAGCACAGGGCTGTAAACTGCTGTTTTTTACAAAGCTGTACAAAAAAAGCAAAAGCTGGTAAATGATGATAAATTGGCAGCTAATGACAATTAACTGAAATGACAGTTGAGAGCAGAGAGCTCCTAACAGACAGAGGAGAGGCAGCGGCGGTCTAATGCGGTCAGACAAAGCAAAGCAGAGGAGTGTAGAGTTATTGATCCGTGACAGGTCCAAAGAAACTGGAGGATGATCGATCGGAACAAGGCTGAGAAAGAGAAGAAGAGAAAGAGCGAGTGAAAGTGGGGCTAGGAAATAAAGGGATGGACAGATTTGCGGCTGACTGATTATGTCCAGTCTAAAGTAACTGCCCAGATGATCAACAG
>JAZGTI010002873.1:0-33885 GCA_036877585.1 Botia kubotai
AAACCAGGATGGGTGACCCATTGGGAAAAGCATAGGCTCTAAGGCCAGAGACATACGCTACACAAATATACAGTCTTATTAGACATAATGTGTTAAGTAACAAACCTTAAGACTCAAGGGGTGACAGTGTTACCTACTAACAACTGTACCAGTAAACCCAGTGTGTTATTATTCAGACAGCCAGCTAGTGTAAGAGCAGGTCGACGGCACCTAACTTCAAATGTTATGTTCTGCCATAACTGTAGTTGACCTGGAAGTAAAACATTCTGAAAAGCAATTGAGCTTGTGGCCTTGTCCCAAATGGCATCATCAGCCCTCAATAGGGTCCACACTGTGCCTGGAATTCTGGGTAATTGTCTTAAGTGTGCATTGATGGGGAGAAAACGCTTCCTGAATCACAGAAGAATGAACAGGACATCTATGAGGACACAAGTCCGCTCCAAGTGTGTGATTTGAGACAAGGCCCGTATTTCAGGCTAATCGTGAACATCGCGCATCACTTCCTCCCGAGTGAGGATGCGAGCGTAGCTTGGTATCTTCCACAGGCCATTGTTGAGTGGGCTGTCAAAGGCCAGACCTGCTCTGGTAGCATCATTGATGACAATGTCCTCATTTCTGGTTCCATTCTCTTTAACATTTATTTTGTGTTCTCTCTTGTCTCTTATTCTGTCCGCCATTTTCTTTTCACTCTCCTCCTTTGGGTCTCTGGAGGAACTCTTTTCCTTTGCTTGTTTGCTCTTCCTGTCTTCCTCTCTGCTCGATATTTGGGTGCCATCATTCAACTGCTGTTCATCCCTAGTTTTCTTCTTCCTTTGGGTGTTTTTCAGCTCAAGAGCTTCATCAACCCGCTCACTTTTTGGTTTTCTCTCGGTTCTTCCTTTCTCCCTTCCTTCTAGGGTCTCATTTCCTTTCCTGCCTCTAGTCTCCTGTTTTCTCTTCATCGGAGTATCGCTTATGCTCCGGTCCACCCCTGGCGTCCCCTTCACATGGCGTTCCTTCTTCCTTCCCCGCTCCACACCAATTACCACTTCCTGTCCCTCACGCTTTGACTTCTGGGGACTGACGGAGCGACTCACATGGTTGGACTTTCTGTGTTTGCTGGAGCTTTGAGGACGTTGTTGCGGATTTCTTTTGTAGCCGTGAGCTTTGTCTTTGGATGGGGTTTTGGGTTTCTTTGTATCGTCAAGATCCACAAGATTCTCTGTGGACCAACTCTTGAGGCGAGGTTGCCGTGAGGAGCTGGGCTTTTGTGGTTTGGCACGCTTCTCCTTGTTGCTGTCTTTTGGGGGAGGATCCTGGAGAACGAGATCTAAAGAGGCTCGAGAAGGAGTTTTGGAGTCTGACAGGTCTGATGTTTTCTTCTTCACTAAGGGAGATGATGGATGATGGTGAGGAGAACTGAGGGGAATGTTGGATGTGTTGGATCCCTGCGGGTCAGGAAGAAGAACATCCTCTGAAGAACCTACAGGCGGAAAAATACCTTCCCATCAGTACCTGTTACCATGGTAACCATAGTTTCTACCACAAATCCATGGTTACCATAAATATTGTTACTAAAATAAAACAAATGAACATGGAATGTTCTTCAAACAGTGTTTTCATGTGTTTTCAAGTGTAATCGTGCTATTCATAAGTTGCTCAACGAGACTCAACAATATTCAGGTCTATAAATGACTGAAGTTTCTTCTTGTCTGGAAGTCTGTTTGTTTACCCACTTCATGGTCTGCCAACATTATGATCTGAGACACATAAATGAAGGTATAATTCAGATCAGTGGCACAACCAGTGTGAGACAAGTTACAAGCTGGAACAAAGCTACACAATCTAAGAATGAATGATTTTTCCTGTACAATTTCTATACAGCATGTATATACTTACTGCATAAACTAACCGATACATTTATTTAGGGTTTCTGCTATTGATTTTGTTGAACAAAAACTCAATTCGTTCTCCGGGGTGTTGTGAGTGTATTGCTCATCAATTCTACAGACGTGCACAATAAAGAACAGATGTTTACAGCAAGCAAAGAGAATGTACAGAAAAGTCAATTACCAAAGAAAAGAAAAGAGAGTTAGTGATGATGCTCCTGCGGGTAATAACACACTGCAGAGGAGCTTACACAACCTGTACAGAGAGAGAGAGAGAGGTGGGGTAGAGGGAGATACAGGGAGAGAAGGAGAGAGAGAGGTGGGGTAGAGGGAGATACAGGGAGAGAAGGAGAGAGAGAGGTGGGGTAGAGGGAGATACAGGGAGGCAGAGAAAGAGAGAGAGAGGGAGGGAAAGAGAGAGAGTAAGAGTGACGAGGAACAGAGGGAGATACAGGGAGAGAGTAGGAGGGAGAGAGAGTGAGGGGGAGAGAAAAAAAAGATGTAAGACAGGAAGAAAGGAAAGTTAGCAAACACCCAATATTCGTACTCGTTTCAGTTCGCCTGTGATCACGTGTTTGTATGTAACTCACTGTTCTCAGATATGAGCGCTTGCGGCCGCAGTAAGAGATGCACTTTATTTCCTCCAGCCTGGATGAGCTCGATGGCTCTCGTGTGGCTGATACCCTGTGTCTGCTCTCCATTGATCTCCACCACCTGATCACCCACCTGCAGAGACACACTTATGAACCATGTCATTACTGCACTAACTCACTGAGCAGGGTCTCTGGTTCAGACCGGAACAGATTGTACACCCCCCAAAAAAATAAACATTTGCTTGCTCTGTATGTATGTCTTGTTTTCTAAAAATGACATATTAACCAAAACATCCTTCTTCTTTATGGAAATTAACAGACTGAAATATTGGCCAGGCAGATTAATCATCAGATTTTTGGCTACCACGCACACTTGGCCAATTATAAAGTGTTAATTATCGTTCATTTGAGCCAATTTTGCCCACGCTTATTTGCTGTCGTTATTGCCTGCTCTCCAGACACCAGCAGCATTCATCGGTGAAAAACATCATGAGCTGGCCACAAACAGGAAGTTCTTAGGTCATTTCCTGTGATGACTGATTTAGCCTTGTGAGGCACATTAAACGGGCTGAATCGTAAAAAATCTAATTGTCCTCAAACGCTGAGAATAAAAGAGAAGTCATATTTGAAAGACACAAAACCAAAACAAAAGGGTTTAATTTTAAGAAATTTAAAAGCCGGAAAACTAGTCATGACACAAAAATGACATAAAAACACGACAAATATTACTAATAAGGGAGAAGAATTTCAAAAGGCTTTCAGCTACCAAGCAAAGTGTCAAACATGTTTAACTACAATTACCCAGCGAACAATTTTAGGGCCTAAAAACATTTTTCATTAAGTAACAAAGACGTCCATTTATTGTTGTTTTTAACATTGTTATTGTTATATTAACATTATTGCTTGGTCACAAGAATGTTATTCAAACGTTTTTTTGTTTTTCTGGTAACTTTAACAGAACTTTTAGAGAACCAGCTAACATTCTCATTCGATAGCCAACGATCTCAGAATGTTGGCTAACGAATAAGAATGTTAGCTGCATAATCCATTCTGCAGATTTTCCGTAAAAACAGTCTGCTGTCTGCATGTGTGGCCGATTGTAGCTGCAGCGTGTGTGTGTGTGTATGTGTGTGTGTGTGTGTGTGTTGCTCCATGCTCACGTGGATGCGTCCGTCCTGCAAGGCAGGGCCGTCCTCAGCCAAGCGCAGGATATAGAGGCCCTTGTTATACTCCGTTCCCCCTCTCAGACTGAAGCCGAAACCACGAGAACTTCGCTCCAGCTCCACCATGATACAGCCCTGTGGCCACACACATACATTCACCTGAGTGCACCTTATAAGTGCCTGACTCTTTACAGAGAAAAGTCACATGAAAGTTCTTCAATGGCTCAGGTCAGCAAAGAACCATCTTCTTATCTAGAACCGTTTAAGCTGCATAAGGTTCTTGAGTTGGCTTTATGGTCCTTTAAAGATTAAAAACGTTTTTGATGTTAAATTATAGGTTGTATATTTATATATTAAGTATAGCCCTGGGCTAAACTATTTGGTTACTGTTGATTTTCTAGCATTTTTTTTTAGTCCTGGCTTAAATGTTGTGTAGGCAGTTTCAGAGAGGCTAGCAATAGCAAGCTAGCTTTGAAAGCGTAAGGTCCCGCCTTCCCTTGAGAGCATTCTCCAAAGCCACACCTCCTCTAATACATAATACATGAGGGCATACATAGTTTGACGTGCCCTAGAAATGCAGTTCTGCTTTGCAAAATATCACTATGCATGGTTAGGAAACGCGATGTTTCTTGCCTGTTTTGAGTTGGTGACACACATTGTTCCCTGCTCACTCATAGGAAGAGCTTTATACTCTGTCCAAGCAAGCTCATCCATATCCAAATTATACCTGCACACAGAACACACACACATTGTAACATTATAACAATTAAACTTCACCTATCCACATTTTACCACAGTATGAATATACAGTCTGGTACATTTTCAACGGGTCTTGATGATAATAAGAGTGTACCGCACCTCTCATCCTGATTGGTGGATTTCAGAATCTTGTGCTGTGGCGCTGGACTTTGTTTGGCTGAGCTGGCACCTGAGGGCGGGCCTTTGTACTCTAAGCAGCAAATCGAAACAAATCTCAATGGAATCATATGGAATGATGAACATAACTGAACGATGTGGATAAAAAAATGTGATATTCAAATTCAAACCTATTCTGCTTGAATCATAATCCTTTGTATCATAATTATACATATCGTGTCCTCATTAATGTGTTGAATCATAATTATATGTAAGCTAACACCTATTTAACATGACCTGCAATAATGATGGTGTATTTTTACGCTTTGCATTTAAAGAACATTCAATCATTGTTTTAAGTACTCTTGTAATGTATTTGATTTAAATGCGTGTGAATAATTGGTTTATATGTCACTGTGATTAAATTGCGGTTAAAAGGCGTTTAAATTGATGCTGCGCTGCTGCGACAGTGTGTGAAATTAAAGCAAAGGTTCAGGTCGAGAAAACACGAATACGTACTGCGGCGGTATTTCTGTGACATTTAATTATCTCACTCACCATCTTCAGGAACCACGGTGAGTGTGACAGCGGTTCCTGCGTCTTTGATGAGCTGAACGATGTCGTTGTGCGAGAGCTCCACAATGGACTGTCCGTTTACAGCAGATATGCGGTCGCCCACGCTTAGCAACCCACAGCGGTCGGTCGGGCTGCCCTCAATGATGCGGCCAATCTTATGCGGAATTACTGCAACACACACTTATTCAAATCACTTAGCAGCATTTCATTGGTTCCTGTGATGGTTTCTGTGTATATGAATGTGTGTAATGTGGTTTGTTCTGAGGTGATTCTACCTCAGATTACAGCCCAGTTAACCATTTTAGTTTGTAAAAACGTTTCCCTAACGTTTTTATTACATAACAAAAATGCCAAAATGTTTAGATGTTGTAGCAACGTTATTCATGCGTTGTTATTTTATGTATTTCCCAAATGACTTCGTTCGGCTGGTGCGTGAATGATTCTTCTCTTACCTCCTGGTGGCGGTTTGCTTTTGGAGGTGAGAATGACAAAACCGAAGCCCTCGTTGTCTTTGCGATGAAGGGTGATGTCAAAGGACTCCTGGTCTTTGACGGTTGGCACTTGGATGCGCGGGTGCCGCGGCGAGCCGTTTGCGAGGGTCAGAGCCCCACCTCCAACATCCTCTAAAACATCTACAAAGGAGAAGATAACACAGTCTGACCTTTAATCAAAGCTTTCCAGGCAGTTAATTACACACCAGCGCTAGTTTCTATGACTGACCCGTCAGTCAGCACGTCTCACCTCTGTAAATGACCTTTCTGCGCACCAACAGCAGTACCTGTCCGTTGCGGGCGGCATTAGTCATCAGGTCCAGGACCTGTTTGTGTGATTTCCCTTTTACGGTGATTCCATCGATGCCCATGAGCTCGTCTCCGGCCCTCAGACGCCCCTCCTTCTCTGCTGCCCCCTGGGGTATGATGGCGCCGATGTACACCTAATGGAATAAGACGGACGACTGGGTTTAAAGCTACGCAGCTGAAAAATCATTACGGCCAAACAACCCAAGTATTTTATCTTGGTTTTCCAGTAAAAAAAAATACGCAAGCTTTTTATAAGCAAGATAAATTCACTTGAGAGGCAAAATTGCTTAAGAGCTCAGGACTTAATTCAAAATACATTCTCTGAAAACAACCTCATTTTTCACTGACAGATTCGTATTGCCACGGAAGTACAAATCTCACTCAGTTTTGCTACATCAATGCAGAAAAAAACGATTTGTCAATAGGGTAAGACAAAAATCTACTTAATTGAAGATATATCCTCTGTAAACAAGTCTTGGCATAATTTTGCTTCCTAAATAAATGTTTTTTTTTTTCAAGGACATTTAGATGCCAAAGAAAACATTTCAGTTACCGTGTAGACAGTCAATCCCCTATCATTGATAACAACAACGTGTACTGATATTAATAAAGTCTATGAATTTATATCCTGAATTCAGAAGTAAGAAGGAGCGACTCACTGGCTGTTCAGCTCCTTCCCCTCCCAAAACACGGAAGCCAAAGCCAGTGTCCTGATCTCTCTTAATAAAAACCTCCAGGTCAGTATAGAGGGGCACTACAGGAGAAAAACACAGAATAAACCATATATTTAACACATCACAAGATATAAGAATAAGGACTACAATCTAACAATACACTGGGTTGTTAGATCAAACAGAAATAGGAGACAGATAGACAAACAGACAGACAGATAAAATGTGTGCTATTGCATCTGATTACACATTGAGTACATCTGATTCAATAATACATTAAAATAATCTGATCTTCTCTCTGAACTTCAAGCACTATGCTTCACCCACTTCTTCACTGACTCTTCTTGACACAGCAACTCATTCCGTCTGTGTTGACTGTGTCAGACTCACCTATGCTTTCTGACACAGCTTTGGGTTTGCTGTAATGGAAGGAAGTGTTTTGTTTGGGAGAGCTGCATGGCAGAGTGTTTGAGTGATAAGTCAAAGCAGGGGGTGCCGTGATGTCATGGCAACGATCCAAAGTCTCAGTGCTGGCGCTCATCCCGGCTCTCTGAGGGGATAAAAGAAGAGAGCATGTGCTTTTAAGACCATTTCACAAAGTGGCCAGCAGACCAGCAGGAAGCCCATAGATATGGACTCTAAAAAGCCACATTTAAACAGCTCTCAGCAAGCCAATGCATTCCGAGTATATTTATATCATCTATCATTATACAGTAGCATGCAGGTATAAAAACATTAGAACCATGAGGCTTGTGTCTGGTCTGGGCAGCAGGAGAATAAAGACACCCCACAATTCATTGCTGTATCTGTACTGAAATCGTGTCATGCGCTCACCCATAATACAAAAACAGCCCATGTGATTTTGAGAAAGAAAATGTAGCAGTGATTACGCAAATGTTCCTTATGCGTGTGAATTATAACTGTAATTTAGATGAGATTTTACGAGAAAAAAATGATCATTTCAACATTGGGTAGCCGCCAGGCTAATGTAATGCGGATGCTAAAGTGTTCTAAGTGGCTTTTATGGGATATCGAGGGTGTTTTGGGCGATTACAATTATGGTATGCACATATGCCAAGAAATACATATTGGGGGCCCTGGTTTTGTAATTACTGTAAAGTAACCGCAAAGTTTACCGCGAATATTTGTTGTTGTACTGCCCGTTACGCAGCATGTTTTGGCCATGTGACCGATGGTTTAAAAGTTCTTTGCTATGTTTCAAATTTCATCAACACAAAATGAAATATTCAACGACCGCCCACCAGGTCATTATCGCCTCTGAAATCTATTACCGTACTCACAGGTCGTAAACTCTTCACAGGCGACGTCTGACCTAGAAACAGCAGAAATGGGAATTAGCGGCGTGGAAGGAAAGGAGGAAAAACAGAAACTAAAGAGGCACTCATCATCATAAGAATGAAAAAATAGGAACTCGTTACCGGCGTTATAATAAAGACGCCGTTTGATGGTTTTCCACCTCTCAGAGATGAAAAACTCACGAGAATACGTTGTTTTAATGTCATTTTAATGCTGTTATTCACTTCAATCCATCAAACTCTAAAGCAACATGAAAGGAACGCTTCAAAGCGAGGCGTTTCCTGAGCCGCTGCCGAATGGAGAAAATCACGAGCTCACGTCATCCGGCAGCCATTTCAGATGGATTGAACGAATGTACATAAGAGGGAGAACGGGTGATGGATACTACAGATGAATCCTCCAGAGAACACACGACAGAGAGTCATGCATGAAATAATAATGAGTTTGCTACACCTCCATTTGTCAATACGTCGTTTATGCTGTTTCTTCACTTCCTTTGTTTTTTACATTTCATCCTGTCTAATTTCCTCTGATAAGTGTGCATACCATGTGACTCCCCGGCTAACAATTTAGGCTGTTTCCATTAAGTAAAGAAAAAATATTTTGACTTTTTTATTCACATTATTGCTTGGTCATAAGAATGTTTTAGTTTTAATTCTGTGAGGTTAAAACGTTCCACTAACAACTTAAGAATAACATTTTTGTAATATACAATATTTATCGTGAATATATATACATACACACACACACATATATATGTAATATAAATAAAGGTTCTGCTAATGTTACTGCAAGAACATTATAGAGAACATTAGCCAATGTTCTGAGAACGTTCCCTTTTAGCTGGGTCATGACTGAACAATGAATAACCAAACTCAGTCAGCCTTTGAGGGTTAATGGAACTGATTAAAGCATTATCTCGCTCTCGTTCCTTCTCACTTCCTCGCTTAGTAGACGATAAATCCTCGCAGATCTCTTCGAAGGCACATTCTGTAATTCCCCCATGATCTAAACTCATTTCCTAAACTCCAAGCCAGCCGGCACAGAGTGGGTGAAGAAGATGCAAAAACGCTCTCTTGCCAACTGTGTCAGAAAGAGCAGTCCATCATTCTTACATAAGCTTCTCCTGAGGGAAGACAGCAGCACACCTCAGGTACATTCACTGTGATGCGGAGAGGAGAACCAAAGAAACTAAAATCTAAAACTGAGGTGGAGAACGGATGGACTTGATTGCTCATTCGTCTGAGGATGGCAAGATAACAAAGATATAATGAAGGACATTAAAAAAAGATTAAAAAAACGGTGTGTCACTGCTAGCGGAAGTTATGTAAAGTCAGCCAATCAAATTAGAGCTTGCTAATTAGGAAAGTCTTTTCCGGTTATGTGTGCACTGTGCATCAAACGAGACTACCGCCATATTAAAGGGAACGTTCACCCAAAAATGAAAGTTCTTCCAGCATTTATTTAAGAAAAAGGTCATTTGCGTTCTTTAACACAAGAACACAAGTTCGTACAGAAAGGTGGTGTGCATATATGATACATTAGCCAGGCCTTCACACCTGCACTGAGTACGTTTCTGCCTGTCACCCGACTAACAGGAAAGGTTCTCCGAGAACTAGCGTTCTCCAAAAGTTCTCTCAAAGTTATCAGAAAATGTTCTCCCAGTAATGTTAGAAGAATGTTTTTAATGTTCTATATCAAAGTTATTTGTAAGTTGTTAGTGCAACATTTTGAAAATGTTCTAGAATTAACTAAATATTTCAATAGCGTTCTTATAACCAAGTAAATAACATCTAAACATCTAAAATTATTAGCTGGGGAGATGTTTCCATATACCCACCTACCATTCTGCTTTCTTACCTCCTCTCAGCACCAACAGGTTGACCTCGCTCCCGACGGGCAGGTCCTTCAGGATGTCCACCACCTGCGCGTGACTCAGCGTCTGCACGTTCTGTCTGTTGATCTCCTTTATAACATCCCCTTTCAGTAGACCTCTGCACCACTGCTCATCCAGGATCATCTTCACCTTCTGGCCCAGCGGGCAGTCGGCGATGGCAAATCCAAAGCCCCCCGGTCCCTTTACAATCGGCACACTCACCAGCTCAGGCTGCAGCATCCCTGTCTCTGGCCTGTCATTGGCTCCGCCTCCTGGAAGCGTAGCGACCATGGGCCGCCCGCTAGCGTCGGTGGTTACGTAGTGAAGCTCTTGGGAGGAGCTGTGAAGGGCGTCGCCTTTGACCAATAGCGGCTGGCCGTTGATGAGGGGGACGGCGGTTACAATCTCTCCTGTGGGAGGGGGAGGAGGGGGCGGGAGGTCATCGTTGTCCGCATCTACGTCAGGAGGAAGGGAGTATCCGCGGCAGAGAACCATGTCCACGTACTGGTTGATGGGAATGCACTGGAACATGTGGACCACGTCGGCATGAGTCTTGCCCAAGACGAGCGTGCCGTTGATTTCCACGATAACATCACCTAAAAAGATTAAAAGAGATAGAGAAAAATGATAGAGTGAGAGAGGAATGAGGGGAAAAAAATATCTGAAGGAAAACTGAAGAACATAATCGTTATAGTAGCTCCTGTGAATTGACTGGTAGACCTTTACGCTCGCAACGCCACGGTCATGGGGTTGATCCCCAGAGAACACACAAGTTCACACTAAACAAAATATAGAATTAAAGTCACTCAGGAATAAAAGTATTTGCCAAATGTTTTAATGTAAATGTCTGTAAATGAAAACATGAATTTAAACTGAAATGCCTATAAACTGAAAATGAAAATATAAAAACGAACTATTTGAAAAACTGAAACGAAACTAAAATAAATTCCACAGGTTTAAGGGTTTTAAAAGCAAAAAAATTGTAAACATTGATCTAGCTAGCTACCAAGTCATGGAAGGGTATTTTAGTTTAACTACCTTTTTAAACTACCTTTTTAAATTATTTAAAAAAATATATTTTATGCAGCTTGTGTTCACACTAGATAACACTGATTCATTTTTTAAAAGAGTGCACAAGAAGAGAACTTTTACAATTCATTTGTGTTTTCTTGGTGTTGACTTTGTCATCCTAAATAATTCAGTAATTGCTTCTCACTCGATTAATGTACCAGCTCAAGACGGAACATTAAGATTGTTCTAATATAATTATGAATATAAAATACCCCTACTGTTTATTCCTAATACAATAACAGCCCAGCATGGGGAGGAAGCAGGCGAAACACTGTTAAAGGTGAAGTGCGTAATCATTTCAATGTTAAAATATTTTTTCTTATTCCAGTTTAACGTGTAGAGGAAAGATTTCCGTAAGAAGTGTAAACTCTGTGATTCTATTGGTCAGACAAACAGGTGTCACTGCCCCAGATTTACTGGTTGAACCAATGTTGCTCTGTCAAGCTGGCGAAGATGCATGAACAAAAAGAACAATGTTATGACAGAGCGGCTATCACAGATTATATTATACAGATTATATATTTATACACTTTTTGGGAAAACCAACCAATAAGTTGTTTATTTATACTATATATGGCATAGAACCGTTTTGCTTACCTGAGGCCATCTTCTTGTCTTGTGCGGCTGGTCCATCTGCGAGAACGTTCTTCACCTGCAGGAACTCATCAGGTCGATCTCCTCCAATGATGGTGAATCCGAACCCCTGCTGGCTCTTCCTGAGGGCGGTGTGATACAGCTCCCCTTTGAGCTGGGTTGGGTCTCGTGTGAACCCGGGCGTACCAGCCACACCACCTACAGAGACACAGTAACAGTAATGTGGATGTTTTGTTGAAGCCGTGGTGCAGGGGTAGCACACACGTTGCTAGGTTCAGGAGCTGTGGTGCTGACATGAGAATGCAGATCGAGTTTGGCCTGCATCTGGATCCCATTCACCTCCTTTATATCCCGAAATCTTTTTGTATCTCCTTACTGTCTTGTCTCATAAAAAGCCAATAAATAAAAAGCCATAAAAAGACGTTCCGGTTCCAACTGCGCCACTTAATGCGCTAGCTCATAAAAATGACTGACAGATCCATAAAAGTTTCAACCGACTTCAGTGTTGTGATGTACTGTCATTTTGAATGAAACTGAGAAATTGGGGCGTGGCTTGTTTTTCCACTGGGAATTGATTGGCTACAGAAAAGTATGCATTTCAAAGTTGCGTTTCAAATTTCAAAACTGACATAATTCGAGAAGGTCTGCCGTTCCAGAGGGAAGTACTTTTTAAAATTTTGATTAAGCATTACGAAGGCACATTAATTTTTAAATAATGTAAAATATGCATAAATCATATATAATAAACACTGCAATATTTTATAAAAATTAAGTATAGTATATTTTGGCTTTAAGGACATGCACAATACACACATCTGACTGCCCAACATCACTGAAGACGCAATTAAAAAAGTTTTAAAAGTTTTAATCACTTATTACCTTTGGAAACCAGAAGTTATAGTGAGACATATGAACGGTTTCAAAGCTACAGTAACAGACATGGACTTTAAAGCCAGCAAACTTACATTTTAAGAGACCTTCGACCAAAGAATGCTACTACCATAAAACTTTATTAAATAAAACTTTTTTCAGGTCTGCAAAAAAATGTAACAGTAGCTACTCCAGCAGCAGCTTACGCCTGAAATGCTTGCTCATAAAAACAATTGTTTAAACTGTATTACAGATCCATAAATATTTATATAACAACACAGAATACCCCTGTGCACACAGACACCCAGACATCTCGCAGATGTTTACGTATAAATCATGAATTTTTAAGCAGGTTTGTCTTTTCTATGCCTGGCTGACATGTATGTGAACCAGCCAGTCATTCCAAACTTCTGGACTTGTAAACTAAACCATTAATAACTCTGCCTGACAGCACGAGCTGGAACGTTTACTGTTAGAGGCTCCACCTCACACGGATACCTCCATCTTTTGGTATCCCAAGAGATGACAACCCTCATATCCTATTTGCTATTCAGCCTTTATAAAAACCACATAAATACCACCAAAATGTGTCAGCACTAGGGTGTGGAGATTTCCTCGCTAATTGTCCGCTGTTGCAAGTGGGAGATTTAAGGGAAGTCGGCTGTGTTTTCCTCCCATGACTTAAATTTCCGTACTTTCTGTCAGTAAAAGATCATCATCGTCTGAAATACAGTCACATTTCAAGCAGAGAGAGACCGTCACTGACAAAATCTGTAAGACAGTGAGCATCACACTGTTTTAATGAGCTATTATATCTCTGAACAATAAAAGACAAATCACATTGAGCTATAAAAAGTTGAGTACTGAGTGAGACACTGTGTGTGTGTGTGTGTGTGTGTGTGAAAGAGGAATTGTGTGTGAGAGAATGTTTTTGTGTAAAGAGTCTTGATTGCATCAGATTTAATGACAGCTTTGAATCTCTTTTCTTTTGCAACACTGTTTTCTGCCATTTTTGTTTTCCAGGGGGACAGTGAAAGGACAGGAAATGATGGGGGGGACAGGATGTGAAAATGATGACAGCAGGATTTGAATGCAGGGTTCCCGTGTGAGCACAACATCTCAATGTGTCAGAACACATGCATTAACCACTAAGCCATGTCTCTGAAAAAGCATTTCATGAAATGAAAATATGCTATTCAATAACCACATAAATATCACCAAAGTTTGTCAGCACTAGGGTGTGGAGATTTCCCGCAAATTTTTTACTGTTGCAAGTTTAAAATTTAAGGAAAGTCCTCCTTTGAAACGCTTACTTTTCCAGGAAAAAACAAGCCACGCCCCCATTTCTCTGTAATGTCAGAACACTGAAGTCGGTTGCAACTTTCTGTTCACGCAAACTTTAAATCACACTTTAAAATACACAACTAACCGCTTCTGATGCTTGTTACGTTACATAACAAAATACAATACAAACTGGCCTTTTTCTGAAAGAGAAAGCAGGAAAAACACGCATCACCAGAAAAACAATGTACCAAAGGAGATTGGTTAGGTTTTAAATAATGAAACAGTAGATACACTATTTTTAAAAAAGACAAAATGTCCACGGTGAATTTGTGTTTAGTACTCCAGATTGGATTAGTCAGCGTCCACACACGACGCGTCCATTTCCAACAGCCAGACAGAGCTCAACTGACAGGATCAGAATACGGGGCTCTGAAAACCTAGGGTTTTTTTAGAGCGTTTATTTTTAAAAGGACTGTTTTACCTTGACACGTCGTCTTCAAAATGTGACGCTGGAGGCACACGAGGCGCTGAGAAAAGCTGCTAGACTCGACGCAACAGCGCCAGACAGCTAATGCTGCTACAATTAGAACAATTAACCCAGAACTCAGTTGATTTATCTGTCTAGTGGATTAATCTGTCTAGCATTTACTTGAGTATTTAAAATGACCAAAATGCCCTTTCCTACTATCTAATGCGATGACATTGACACATTTAAAGTGTGGTTTAAGTAAACGCCTGCTTTGTACGAACAGGGCTGGGTGCTGATGTCTCACCGCTGCCATGGCAACCGAACTTCTCAGTAAAGAGGAGAAAATGGGTACTTTTCCCTTGACCTTCCTTCCCACCCTAACGACTGAATAGATCTTCTGTTTTTCTGCGTATTTGCCCAGTCACAGTTCTGAGAATCCTGTATCCTCCATTATCCCGCGGTTTCTGACATGTGTACCCCTTTTATCATCACTACATAGTCTGCTCTACTGGAGACGATAGTGAATAGACACAAGTCATTGATTTCTGAAATAACAGAACATTCTGAATGGACGTACAGAAGAAAGCTCATGTTTGATGGATCAAAGACTAAGAGTGTTACCGCATGACGGGTGTCGTGAGTCTCCATTATGATGATGATGTCTGCTGAGAACAGGGACTGTAGAAAACTTCCTGAGGTTATTTATAGTAGGGTTGCACATGTTATTAATATGATCGAAATATCGCAAATATTGTTTCCTCAATATCGTGCAGCCCTGTACAGAATCACCCCTGATGGATCCCAGCTAACTGGGAACGTTCTCAGAATATTGGCTAATGTTTTCCTTAAGTTCTCCCAAGTTATCAAAAAGTTCTTGCAGTAACATAAGTAGAACTTTTTAACATTTTATACATATATATACACACACACACATATATATATATATATATATATATACAGTATATATATATAAAATCAAAACTGATATTCAAAATTAAAAATTTTGTTACTAGAAATTCGTTCTTAGAACTTTCAAAATAAAAGTTTCAGTGTTTTTGTTACTTAATAGAAACGTTAGGGAAACATTCTTACAACCTAAATTTTTTGCCTGAACGTTAATGTTTTTGTTTATGTTAATGCAGCTCATTATGTACTAAAAAGCTCTGTAACATTTATACCCTCATCCAGCCACAGTAAAACAGAGTGTCTTCCCCCCCTCTCTTATTGGCCGTGCACATGTTCAAACGCATCTATAATGCATCCAGTGTAATGGAAGAATCTTTAATTCATCATATTGAGAAGGGCCGAGGACTTAGCGTTCCTCAATTCTATCTTTCCGTCACTTTTCTCTTTAATACACGCGCACTCAAACGCACACACATTAAATTACACAGCGAGAAGCTCGTTTGTTTGTCTCCGGGCTGCTGTTGAGAAGCCATACCCTGCTGAGCATCTTTGCTTTTTCCTTGTACACTCATTAATTCAGGTAGTAATCACAGTTAGGTGTGTGTGTGTGTGTGTGTGTGTGTGTGTATTTGTACCTGGAGGCGCTGCTGCCCTCTGTTGGTTCTGAGTTGCAACTGCAGTGTCCAAACCAAGCTTCCTCTTGGCTTCTACAACTGGATTCTCAAACTGGGTTCTCTGGTTTATGTGACTGAGCGTTAAAAGAGAACGTTTGAAAAGACACAGAAGTACTCACAGACAATCATACAGGCAGCTGATTCATAACATCTCAAATAAGCTTGGTGTGTTTTTTCAGTTTAAATTTCACTGTATATGGACACATTAAGTGAAGTGTGTATCTTTATCCCTTTTTCTTTGAAGTTTTATCATCACTAATTTGCCCTCACTAGTTTCATAATTTAATAAATTCTTCTGTGGTAAGACAAATTAATTTTTAAAAACTATAGATATTCCATTTTGTCTCTCAATTAATATGAGGTTGCAAAAACTTAATGCGTAATAATGAGAAACAAATTTGCTAAATCTTTTGTAAAACAGCTAGATGGAGTTTAGCATGTGTCAGTACAGTAAATCACTACTAACTACCCAAAGGTTTGTTAACTAACCATACTACAATATAACAAAGAGGACTTACTCAACATAGTATGTGCCGTACTGCGGGTCGTCAATCTCTTCCCAACCATACGGAAGTTCTGATGATAAATAAAAACATACATGAGAATAAAATGTAAACACAGACGTCGTGTGAAGAAGCGCACAACCGGTTAGCGAGGTGACTGTGGGATTGCCATCTGAGG
This sequence comes from Botia kubotai, assembly GCA_036877585.1. Lineage (NCBI taxonomy): Eukaryota > Metazoa > Chordata > Actinopteri > Cypriniformes > Botiidae > Botia > Botia kubotai. The sequence continues at coordinate 16,269 of JAZGTI010002873.1, forward strand.
ATAAGCCTAGACCGGCATCATTAACCAGATCATTTTCATTAACCAAGCAGGTTACCACCAAGGTTATTATAGTTTACTTAAACTAAAACTGAAACTGTTAAAGCATTTCTGTTAACTGAAATCAAATACGATATATGCATAAATACTGTATTATTTTTAAAAACTTACCAAACTTAAAACCAAAAGTAGAAGTGTTTTACTTCCTCAGCTACAAGTATAGCAATAAGCCCAAATAATTTCAAGCTGGGGAAGTAAAATTATTAACTGAAAATAAATTTAAAAATAAACCCAATTAAAAATTAATATCATATATTATAATCATCATACATGATCATAATTTCATCATATTTAGCAGTATTATAAATAAATAAATAAATAAATATACGATAAAATGACAAAAGCACACAACAGAACAGTTAAAAATTAACATAAGAGTAAAAATATGATATTTATAATAACAGAATAATTATAAGATCATTTTTACATGAGCACAAAATTGTTAGCTTAATTAGATGTCACGACAACGCAGCAATATGATGCGATATGGTGTGAATATGAAGTTCAGTGAAGTATATGAAGTATATTTACAAACATCATATAAACGATACATTTAAATCCTGTTTGATAAGGTGATATCAAATAACACATGAAATCTAACAGAAAAACCATTGTAGTTCTATAGTTCTACTTAAGCAGCTCAATAAACAGGCAGTGCAGCAGTTAGTGAGCATGTGTGGATCCCCACTGCTGTACGAACATTATGCCCTGATGAGCTAATGAGAGGAAAAAAGTTCACGCTACACAGAGCTTTAAACACACACGCAAACACACAGTATTATGCAGTAACAAGCATACAGCACGGGGCTTAAAAACTCCCTTTAAAGAGCGAATCAGACACATTTTGTTAGATGTGCAGTGTGCTTGTGCATGAACCTGTGCATAACACAGACGGAAAAGTCAAGAGGAAGTGACTGCATGCAGATGAGGTTACGCAATCATGCCCTATGTGATGGCATGCGTAGTGTGTGCGTACACACGAGTTAACGTATGCATGTATCTGTTCATACACCCAAATACAGCATGCAGAAAATCTGCGTTGTGTACATCTGCATGTGTATTTGTGAATTATTCACCTCCATCCTCACACTTTTCCGGCAGCTTGGCTTTTTTGACCAGACGAGGGTCCAACCATGTCGTTGACTTCGTGTTGTGACTACAAAACAAGAACAAAAGAGAAATTATACACCAAACACGTTTTCGGCCTTATAAAGTTACCACGCCACATTATAAAAGAGTGAGATTTTCAGTCGTCCATGAGTGATAGTCAAAACGAAAAAATTGACACTGAAAAATGTTTGGAAACACTCAAATATTTATTATTCCCAACCCGAAGCATGTACACACATACACAACACACAAACACACGCAAACAAACACACACACTTGTTGTTATGCCTTATGGGGACTTTCCATAGACAATGACTTTTATACTGTACAAACTGTATATTCTATCCCCTAACCCTCACCCTACCCCTAAACCTAACCCTCACAGAAACCTTCCTGCTTTTTACATTTAAAAAACGCATAATTTAGTATGTTTCATAATTAGTTTCCCTCGTGGGGATCGCTGACTCGTCCCCACAATGTAGGTGTGTGTGACTTTTACCATCCTTGTGGGGACATGTGGTCCCACAGTGGTAGAAAAACATGCACACACTCACACAAACACATGCACACACATATACACACACATGCATGCACAAACACACACACACACACGCATGCACAAACAGAACTTTAACTGTGTTCTTTAAAGGGTATCTAGGCCACACTGTGAGCTATATTTATTCTTTTGCTGTGACAGCTCCGCTGTTGACTTTTAAAAGCAACACTGCTTCTTCCAGAGTGAGAGAAACATCAGAAAACAGCAAGATAAGAAGAGAAAGTGATAAATCAAGCGTTTGTCAAAATAGAAATAAGAAAACTGTGCTGATGGAGTTTGAGATTTAACCCAAATAGAAACTAATGGGCTTTGGAGGGGAAGATTTGCTGCCTGTTGATGACAGAGTACTGGAACATTCTCAGAATGTTGGCTAATGTTCTCTAAAAGTTCCCTCAAGGTTATCAAAAACATTCTTGCAGTATTGTTCATAGAACTTTTTGTATCATTATATATCGTATATATCAAAAATGTTATACTTAAGTAGTTAGTGGAATGTTACAGAATTAAAAAATGTTTGAATAACATTCCCAAGCAATAATGTTAATACAACATTTAAAAACTGGACGTTTTAAATGTTTAAAACCTAAAATTGCTTGCTGGGAAAATCTTTGTATCTATAAAAGCCTTCAGCAATAAAAAGCTTTTTTAAAAGACACAATCTGCATGCATACACAAGGAATGCAGGACCACAAAACTGGCATTCTAAATGCAAAACCAAACAAAAAAATACAAAAGAATATTGTGTAGTATAGAACACGATCTGTCATATCCCACATGACAGGCATTAGAATAAAAACAATAACAAACAAAGAAAACAATATTCTGTGATATACAGGATGTGAAACCATATGAAACCCATCAATATGACAAAAACATTCATATTTTATAAGGTGTATGCAAAAGTCAGTTTTGGCTCTTCAGGCTAAATGCCCTGCTAAACATTTATCATATTTCTGCATCTGCTTCATCTGTGGACTGCACACCTGAGTTTCCCCATCTCGAGCTAACAGGGAACATTCTCGGAACGCTGGATAACATCCTGTAAAAGTTCTCTCAAAGTTATCAAACATGTTCTCACAGTAATGTTAGGAGAATGTTTTTTACTGTTATATATCATATACTTTAAATAAGTTTTTTTTAAGTAGTTAGCAGTATTTTTTAAAACATTACAGAAGTAAAAATGTTTGAATAACGTTCATATATAACCAAGCAATAACGTTAATACAAGGTCTAAAAAACAGGGCGTTTGGAACATTCCTAGAATTACTAATGGAACCTAATGGAAAACATTAGGAAAACAACCTAAAATGATTAGCTGGGTCTGATCTTAATTTAAACCTGTAACTCTTATTGGTTACATTACTTTAATTATTCGGTTTCAAAGGAAATAACTTTGAAAGTAAAAGCGCATTATTTCATGTATAATCTAAAGTTTCATAAGGAGGCTGTTTTCCTGCGTAATCCCAGCGTGTTTCGATTCTTTTTTGATGCCGATCGGACCTTAATCCTTAAAATGCATAAATGAATATCTTCCCTTATATTATTTATATGCATTTAAATCACACCAGTGCAAAGTTTAAACTGTATTTAAACCGAGTGATTTACGGTGAAATAAACCACAGAATATCACATCAGGATGAAAACTAAAACGCTGCTTCATATATTATTCTTCAGTACTAAACTTGAATGCTTTTACTCTTGCAAGGCTTTGTTATGTGTAAACCAGACGCTGACCCAGAAGTCATGCTCTCATGCAGACAGTACAAGCTAAATCTCTTTCAGTAATGGCCACACACACACACACACACTCACTCTATGAAGTAGACCATGCCAGTTTCTGTATAGGCCATTTCCCAGTTGTACGGCAGGGGCTCCAGGCTGTCGTCTCTGGGTAAAGAGCTCCAGGTGCGAAGTTCCAGCGTCCCGCTGCCCCCCGTGCTACCACCCCCACTGGACTGTGTGTAGCTGGGTACAGCTTTCCTCCACTCCTCTGTTCTCTCTATGGAGGTGAAAGTACAATGCAAAACGAAGGCAGAAAGACGATTTGCATGTCAAAGTAGGATGGTACCCAAGCAACCCTTTTTCCTCTTTCACATACAGTATGTGCCAGGAAGAAATATCTCTATATATATTTCTTCCTGCTATTGCCAGTCTTCGAATTTTATACACACACAGATTATAATGAAAAATATTATAGTATTATAATATGGTATTATATTTATTATATTTAAAGCAGGGTAGGCAATATCTTCACATTCTGATAACAATCACTAAGTGGTCTAAATAATGATATAAATATGTATCTTATATAAATATGGAAGGTGCAAGACCATAAAATGTCTGTCCAATCACAGCATTCGGTCCAGACGCAACGATAGGATGTCCTACTAGCCTGTCAATCTATGTACGCGTTCATGTGTTGGAGGAGGCGTGGCTTTGGAGAGCACTTTGAAGGGAGGGCGGGATCTTATGCTTTTAAAGCTAGCTTGCTATTGCTAGCCTCTTCAAAACTGACTACCGTATCTTTAACAATATTTGGCAAGAAAATGTAAGCAGTGTTCCACAGATTTACATGTTGAATATATACTGGTGTTTGCATATACTGACAAAAACCGATGTGGCAGACATGACAAGCGTTAGGTGACGAAGCCAAACACACTGTATTTTATTTCAACAACACAGCAGCACAACATGAAGCGCCCGTGGTAACTGCAGCTGTCTGTGTTTGTATGTAACAGCAGTGAGTGTGTGCGCGTGCATGTTAATTAAAATGCTGCTGTTTTTCCTCTCTTCTGCACACTTGAAGTGGCAGAAGCCTTTAAAAGAAACGTTGCAAAGAAACTAAGCAGAGACACTTATCAGAGGCCTCGTTTAACAAAAGCGTTCTTGGAACATTGGCAAACGTTCTCTGGAAGTTATCTCAAAGTTATCAAAAAATATGCTTGCAGTAACGTTAGCATAACGCTTTTTAAATGTTATATAGCATACATATCAAAAACATTATTCTTAAATTGGTAGTGGAGCGTTTACAAAATGCTACAGAATTTTAAAAAAGGTTGGAATAACGTTCTCATAACCAGGAAATAATGTTAATACGTTAATTCAATTTCTAAAATACTGGATGTTATTACTGGACATTTTTAACATTTTTGTTACTTAATGAAAACGTTAGGGATATGTTCTCATAACCTAAAATTGTTAGCTGGGTTACACCCAAACAAATATACATCATGCAGGGAAAAGATGCTGAGGGTTTAATATCAGTTCCTCCTGGGGACACTTATGGCTTATAAAATCAAAGCCAGAGTTCAGACACCAGTAAACATCTGAACGGGTTATTTATGTTTAAAGCAGCAGTTGACATCAGGGTCATGGACTACGGTTCCTCCACACACAAGTAAGCTATTACTGAGCAATGTGACATGCTTACCATACGCTACTGCAGTAAACACAGAGCCTGAGGAACACATTTCAGGTTCTTTAAAAACATTGTAAGGTTATACCCAGCTAACAGGGAACGTTCTCAGAATGTTGGCTACCTTTCCCTGAAGGTTCTCTCAAAGTTATCAAAAACCTTGTTGCAGTAATGGTAGTAGAACATTCTTTTACATGATTTACCTTATATAAAAGGTATTCTTAAGTAGTTAGTGGAATGTTTTTTAAACGTTACAGAATACAGGCATTCTTATAACCAAGTAATAATGTAAAACAATGTCTAAAAAACTGGACGCTTAGAACATTCCTAGAACTTTCAAAACAGCAATTTTAACGTTTTTGTTATTTAATGGAAACGTTGCGGAAATGTTCTTACGACCTAAAATTGTTAGCTGGGATACTGGGAGTGTGAACTAATGAGAGGCTTTGCCTCATGTTAAAATAAGATTGCCTCGCGGTCCAGAGTTCTCCTTGAGATAAAGGACAGGGTTCTCATCTGAGAGATCATATAAGGACTGATCACTTGGCTATTTTTGTCTGTGAGTGAAGCAGACTCCAGATTAAAACTGATGCCTAATTAAAACATACTATCCTACTTACATAGTATGAATGTGAGATTAGGATTAGTGCATCCCAAATTAAAGTACATTGGGAGTAGTATGTCAAAGCTGCCAGGATGCATGCTATGTCTTGGGAAGTTTGCATTTGTGTATGCTTTTTAGGCTAATATTACCCATAATCCCCATGCACTTGAGAAACAATTTGTAATGGTTGACTTTTCAGTTCTGGAAAAATTCACTCAACTGTGAGCGTACAGCTGCGATAGCAATTTTTAACATCTAAATGTATAAACCCAAAATTATGAAATATTTTAAATGTTTCTAGAACTATCCAAATGAACGTTGTATCCTTTGTTTTACGTAATGGAAACGTTAGGAAAATGTTCTTACATAAAACTGTTAGCTGGGATAGCTCTCTAAAGAGTTCTATATAAAGTTCTATATAAATAAGAGTTTTGTTTTGTGTGTGGGTTTTATGTATCTCTGTTTAGGTTAAGACAGATCGATGCAGAATTGACTAACCCGGGATGCCGTTTGGCAGCTGTGGTCTCTCTTCATCCTCTTCTTCCTCAGGAACAACACTGTCTTTGCGGTCCATCTTGCTGACAGAGGTGGTTCGCTTGCGTTGAACCTCAGAGCCATAATCCTCCTCAAATAGAACCTGGTCAACCAGGTCGGGCTGAACCAAGTTGGGCTCAGCAGGAGGTTTGGGAGTGCCGTAGAAGTTACCTGAAGAGATTAAGAAATCGTCTTGTTTGAAATGGTTTAATGAATAATCTTACATTTACATGTATGCATGTGGCAGACATTTGTATCACTGTAAGACACCTACAGTGCACTCATGGTATTTATTTTATCAGTATGTCTGTTCCCTGGGACCGAACCCTCGACTTTGGACCTTTGATGAAAGCAGTAACACAGACGAGTGTTGCTGACAGATGTACTATTTTCTCTTTCTTTAGCACTACCTCGCTTTTTTCACCCTCTTTGCTCAGTTCTAGGTGTCTAGGTGTCGAGTTCTAGGTGTCGACTCTCCCGTGTGTAGCACGAAACGTTATGTACATTTTCCATCCGCCGCTGCTGTGAAAGTAATTACACTCACCACTGGATTCAGTAATGAAACGTCTCCTACTATCTTCAGCTCATTACTATGCAACACCAACAATGGGGCGGCCAATCAGTGAAGCAGCATAATGAATATAAATTAATTGCTAATTCGCTGGTTTATAGTGTGTTGCGTGCGTGTGTGTAGGTGGCAGATTTGTGCTTCATTATTCCCTCTCGGTGTAAGACTAAGGAAATCAATCTAAGCATTAGAGGCAGCCAATGGAAACACGTCTATGCAAATCAGCCGTTCAACCTTCACTAATTATATGCATATTAATGTCAATTATCCCAAATTGTTGTTTTGTTTGTTCATTTCCTCATCCTGAAAATAAATATGCTTCCCCTAAACATCATTAGCACCCGTTTAAGAGAAAAACACCGTTTAAGGTTAAATATTCATCTTTTTTCAATGTAAAATATAATCCTTGTAATCAGTTGAGAGATTAATCTTCTCGTTTTAAGATTGTAAATTCCGAAGCTCTTAATTAGCCAATAGGAACTGAAACCGCGCGGGAATTAGCTTTTTCACAAGCAATTAAATACTGTTGACAACTCCGCTCACCTCTCATGAATATGCAGCAGTGAATGTTCATCCAATCCCTCTTCATTATACCAAACTGATCTCCTGTTACCCAGTGTCAGGGTGTAAGGACGCTTTTCGTGTTGCTAAGCATAATATTTGCTAAGCATTATGCACCTCATCATGTGAAACCAGCTTGTTATGAAGACTGTAGTCTCGGATTTATGAATAGTGGCACAGAATCTGGGCCACCTGACCATCATGTAAAACAACCAGCCACACATAAAGTTTCCTATGTCATTAAGGACAAAGAAACCTATGTAGAAACCAGCAGATTGGAGCCTGGTTTGTTATTTTTGTATTTATATTTTTTGGTATTATAGTGCCCTCCTTAAGTATTGGGACAGTTAGGAATAAACTGCTGTGGAGTGAACAAATCTTTTATGAATATGAGGCAAAAGTACACAAAGTCACATTTTGTTATTTGCTTGTTTCAACACACAGATGATTTACCAGTTTAGAGGACCAGCAGAGTTCCATTCCTCTGTCTAATGTGAAGTATTGGGACAACTGGCTCATAATTGTGTTTTTAAGTGATCAGCTGTGTCCTGCTGCATTATTTGTTTCCTCTTTAAAAGCAGTAATGTGTATGAGTATGAGTTCTGTCCATTGCTTTTGCAGTCCGAGTCTTGTGTTCGGTGAGAACACACATAAGATGAAGACGAGGGAGCTGACTCTGACAGAAAGAGCGCTGTATATGATATGTATATTCATATAAATATTATATGAATATACATCCGGCAGTATGTATGACATGCCAGCTGTGACTAATGCTGTTTATCACAGAATTCGAAAACAGAATTAACATGTTACAACATAGAAGTGCAACTGAAAGCTACTGCTTCTCTGCTAACATGCTAGTATATGACATGACTACCAGAACGCCAAAAACCTTATTTAAAAGACAGTATATTTCTTTTTTTCAGTAAACTTTCACTTTTCCGACAAAGAACCGAAAATTCCCCCAGTCACAGATAAAACACCATGGAAACATAAAGCTTTAATTATTGGGAAGACACGATTGGAAACAAATGCTAAGTGTTATGCTAATTAGAAGTTGATTTAATACCACACAAGCACTCTGATAACTGACTGAATCATGAAGGTACGTGACGTGCTCATAATCAGAGCGGATTTACGGCATCATCTGTCACTGTTAATCTGATGAGAGCCATTTAATCCAACAACAAGATGAATGTTGTCAAAAATATTGTTTTGGTGTACATAAAGCACATCTGTAATATCTTAATGGACAAACATTGACAGATTACTGCGGTCTACAGGTTTAAAACAACATACAGTATGTGGAACATTCTGGCACCCATATTGTTTGCTATTATGAAATGTATACCACAATATTTAGCGTATTCGTACATTTTTAGAAATGACATTAACCAAAAAATGTTAGCTAAATATACGTATCTTGCTTCAGTTACATCCAAATTTGGGCATAATAAAAAACAAGAATTTGATTATTTAATGAAAACAAATTGTCAGTTTGGTAAATTGGTAAGATATAATGTATAGTTATAATATAAGTATAATATAATATATTATATGCATTTAATAAAGTAAAAGGTAGTTTTTAGTTTATAAATAGGTACGTTTTTCCCACCCCAAACAACAAATTTATTTCCAAACCTAAGTTCACCCTTTTCCCTGGATTTATTTATTTAGAATAACTTAACATTCTTCAGTCAGCAAAAGAAATCCCTAAATGATATCTCTTCATTCATTGGCCAGGAACTGTGTTGACCTGTGACTCAACAGCCACACTGCATTCACGTCTACAGATCATCCCCTGTAAGATTCCCACTGTCTGTTTGTTTCCAGCGAGCGGTAAATCTTTATTGATCAGGATCAAGTCTTAATTCAACCAAACTTGCTTAGACGGGATTACATTTAAAGCTGCCTTGAGGGCTATACATTTATCAACACTACTGGAATTAGGAATTTAAGACGGCCTGGCAGCTTTGCTATTGCTCAGTCATAGATTCATTGAGACATAAAACAGGCTGTCAGTCTATATAACCTTACATCAAGTATAACAAATAATTCTTGCTGTTTGGGAAATATTTTAAGTGTGTTAAATGTCTTAACTATGTTTTCCTAAGTGTGTGGGAAGGTCTCGACATTTATAAACTAATAGTTCAGCCAAAAATTAAAGTTACTAGAGTATTAACTTACGTTAGACCAATATTACATGCTGTTTTTTATTCGATTTTATTTGTTTTATTTTAATTCATTTTTTGTCCTTTTTGGAGCTTGACAGTTCCGGGTCACAGCTAACAGGGAACGTTCTCATATTATTATTAAAGAAAAAGGAATATTAGTTATGAAAATTCCTTGCTGTAAAATTATTCAAACATAACATTCTGTCAAAATAACATTTCTACCTTTTGTAACTTAATGGAAACATTAGGGAAGCGCTTGTACAACCTAAATTGTTAGCTGGGTATGAAATGTAGTTCTACGTCAAGATCTGCAGTATTCTTTGCCAGATTTTTACTTTGGTATTTCACAATAAAAACAAGAGCATACAATGAGGGTGAGTAAATAAAAGACAGATTTTTCATTTTGGGTGAACAGTCTTCTGGAATTAGAGTCTTTGTGTTTGAGCACACACACGTGTGCATGCTAGCACACATATGGGCTCTGCCTGGCATTGGTCTGGTCCCACTATAGACATGAGGCCATGCAAACTACACTCGCCTGGCAGGATATCTGTCTCTCAGGACAAAGACGAGCAAAGCCACCAGACTGCTGAGAACAGACAAGACACGCAGAGCTTGTAGCTTTTTATTAATAAACAAGACAGTAGAAAAGCACTCAGAAAACAAATAATAAAGCCTTCTTTAACCTTTTTGTTGTGGTTTTTGTTGTTTTTCAAATGAGTCTCGCTTACGTTGCCAGGAACCTTATTGTGTTCCTGAGCCATATCTGAGGTGCTCTACACATATATCAGATATTACAAAAAAAACAGACTGCCAAAATGTATCTTTCTCATGTGTATTTTTTTTCCATGTGTGGTTTACTCAGTAAAGCACGTTTCCACAGTATAAACCTGTACCGACTGACTCACTGCCTGTGTGATTTGGAGGCTAAATCTGTTGTCTGTCTGTATGTATGTTTTTCAGGTTACACGTCCTCATTCTTTTTGGAAGCGATGAACGCCTTGAGGTGTTGGTGACGGTTTTTAACACTTCTGTCAGGAAATAACACTATTATCAATGTTAAAACTGCATTTGCATTTTCAGAAGTAAACGTGTGTTTGGCGGACAGAAAAAGAAAAGACTAGCGCCGAAACATTCGCTAAGCTCTGGATTTAGGCCTCGGTTCTGTGAAAACACAATGGCGCATTAGTGCAGCTTTGCCGTAGATGTGACACCTCGGCACACACCTTGTTTTCTGTCGGCTGTGCACGAGAATCAACACATAGAGCAAATTTTGTGCCACCTTACTGGTGTAAAAACAGCTACAGGTGGTCAAACAGATGTAGGAAATATAACCAATCGCAATGCAAATGTGCAAATAAATGCAAATGACCAAAGCCAAAAATTAACACAGAAGTGCAACCAAAGGCCCTTTGAGAAAAGTCTCCTCACTCAGACGACATATTTGCAACACCTCCGGGCAGCTATTTCAGTCATACAACACTAAGTCTTATCTATTTGAATAGGAGAAGATAGATATCTCTATAATCGCTGGCTAAGATCACAATAACACAACGTATTTCTGACCAACTATTAATCCTGACATCGTCAGTATAATACATTTACTTTTTTAGCTCGAATTTTGCTATAAGGTAATGTGTTTGTGCAAGGCTGTCTTGTCCCTCACAACATTTGTACAGAGCCCCTCCCCCAGAGAACCATTAGCGTTTAGCTTGTCGATTGACGATTGGCTCTTTCTACTAGAAGGCGGGGCTTTGTTCGCTCGAGCAGCCATATTGAGCATTGCACTTTCCCCCACTCATAGTCATAGAAGTTTGGTATCTTATTAATATTCTAAAATCTTTGGCACATCCATGCACACATTGGAACACATGATCTTTCTCACATGCCATGTCCCCAACAAGGATAGTTTGTAAGGCGTCTGTGCTATTAGGTGGAAAAATTGCAGGCAACCTGCTGTATTTTTTCATACCATCATAAGTTCCGCTCTCCAGCAGTAATCCGCTCTCCTCCAGTATGCGAAAATCCCCCACGCTAATAAAATTGTAGTCCACTCCAGGAACCTCCCCCTCTCTGGGCAGCCGGGTGGTACCTTCCAATAAAACAAATACAATTAGACACTGTGAACTAGTTCTGGTTTGAATATCTTACACCCACAGTCCTCCTCACTGCAAAGTTTGTGGCTGTCTAAACAGCCTGAGATTGAGGGAAATAAAAACTAGATTCCCTGGCTCAGCTTCAACATTTCCCTCCAGAACAAGTTCATCCTGTTATAAATTGCCAAACTGTAAATAGAACTGATCCCGGACTCCCACAGACACAATCCGGAAACTGGGATTCAGAACTAGAACTGTGAAACTGGAACCAATAGATGGAAAGATGGCAAACATGGTTTTGAAAGGATGAAATAGCATGTGCTTTAACATAATCTCTGTGAAAATGGTTTGGAGAGAGAGGCAGGGTACTTAATTAGCCTCACGGAGAAGAACAAGGACATATTACATCATATCAGAGCGTATCTTGTGTTATTCAGTGTTAGTCAAGCGCAGCGTGGTCACAGTTTGCACTATGCGCCGGGGAAACAGTGACACAGAGGTAGGCTGTGCACAGACTGTATAAATGAAACGCGCTCTCTGAGGAATTCTGGGGAGTTACGAAAAGTGTGTGTGTGAGGCAAAAAATATAACTTTCCCATTTCAAGCTCACAATCCAAACAATAAAGGCTTTAGGAGTCCTTAAGGGGTAGTTTACCCCAAGATGTTGTCATCACTTACTAACCCTCATGTCACTCCAAACCAATATGTTTACCTTTATTCTGTAGAACAAAAATGAAGATTTTTTAAAAGAATGTCTGAGCTGAATTTGCGTAATTTTCCATACGACAGAAGTGGATTGGGACTAGACCTTTGGATCTCCAAAACATGACAAAATAAAAGTACTATAAACATTTAAACATTCTAAAAAAAAAACACTTTCATTTTTTTTCCACAAATAATAGAAAAATGTGTTGGAAGAGAGCTTTTTATCTTTGAGGGTACTGTTGCTTTAAATGAGTGTATGCCCACACACAGTTCATTTTCAATCTAATAAAAATGTTTGTTCTGTGTGTGTCTCTCTGTTTGCTTAAAAATATCAAGTTAAAACTGTATATGTTTGGACTTAATTTTGAAGGTGGGTTGTTTAGCGCACAATCCTCATAAGAGACATCCGAGGGTGGCATTTCTAGCGAATAAAAGGCCAAAAATAAAACATGACATTTCTCGACTCTGTTCTTGTGTGTGCTGGAAAATGCCACCAGGCTTTACTGTCATTTGAAGGACATTTACATGAGATGCACCAAATAAAATGAGAGAGTCAAGTGTCTGCAGAGACCTCACTCTAACTTAAGAGCAAATAATATTAAAAAACTTGCTCCTCTACATTTTCCATGAAGAACTACAGTTTAAATGCCAAAGGAAGCGGAAAGTATGACATCAGCACTGGTTCCTTAAATGGAAATATCTACCGGAAAAGTTAAAAGGGGTTAACTTGTATCCGAAGTGACTTCCCAGCTAAAAATTTTAGGTTGTGCGAACATTTTCCTAACATTTCCATTAAGTAACAAAAACATTAAAAATGTTATTTTGAAAGTTCTAAGAACAATCAAATTGTCCAGTTTTTAGATGTTGCAATAACTTTTGGGGGAAAAATCCTGTTAATATTTGAAATAGACACCCAAACAAACACACCCCTTCCTTCATTGCTCCGCCCTTAAAATAACAAACGTTATGCAGACAACAACTAACAACTGACGTATACACCTCCCCATTGCTGATTTTTACTTCTATTTACACAGCCAGGAATATGTGTAAAAACCTTTTTTTCAGTATTTCAATACTTCAACAAACATTTTATTACTAACCTTCTCTAAAAGTTCTCTCAAAGATATGAAAAAACCTTCTTGCAGTAACATTTTATGTTATATATCCTTTATATCAAAAACGTTGTTCTTAAGTCGTTAGTGGAACATTGAAAAAATGTTACAGAAGTAAAAAATGTTCAAATAACATTCTTATAACTAAGCATTAATATTAAAACAACAGCAAAAAACCTGGATGTTTTGAATGTTTTTTTAATTTTAAAGTAAAATTTTGTATTATTATTTTTTTTTACTTTAGGGAAACTAGCTGCGTAACGAACACAGTGTTGTGAAGGGTTTGATGGTCACAATTACTAAACAACACAGTCACTTCCATTGTTGGCCTATGAAGTGAGCGGAAATACGGGCTGGTTCTGAAAGGGGTCCAGAGGTGCCTCGGGCGAATACCGGTTCAGGAAGCATTTCATTGGATGAAGGATTTGAGTGGCACCTTGAGCTATTCTTTACTTCCCTCCATCAATGAAGCTTTTAAGAACTTTTGTTCATAGGTCCATAAAACAGCTTTGTGACTACAAGCACCAGAGGCCCTTCTGTCCACCTCTACATCTTTTCTTTCTCTCCCTCTCTATCTTCATTCTTGCCTTTCCTTCCTTTAACATTCCAGGCTTTTCTCTTCATTTACTGACTATGGTAAAGAGTGAGAGAGAGAGAGCAAATGAGCGAGAGAGCTAGTGGAGTAACTAGGCCAAGCACAGAGTGACTTAAAAAGAAAATGCTATACTTAAATTGTTGGCATCCACTGGAAGTTTTTTGTTTTTTATAAATCTCATTTTGTGTCTGAAGTCAGCAAATTTTCCATAAACATCAAGGGAAAAGTAATTCCTCATTCTCACAGGAAAATTATTCACTAATTCGTTTTTTCATTTATGCTCTTGGCAAACGCTTTTTTTGACTTCCAGTACATTCCAGGTCCGACACATTTGATCAGTTGGTGTTTCCTTGGGATTTAAACCCATGACCTTCATAGAATTCCTAAAGAATATAGTGGTGTGTGAGGTTTGAATATATGGTTTATGAGGACACAAACATGTATATAATGACGTGTATAACAATGTGAACATTGTTTGCGTTGACACTTCCTGTGGCCTCATAAACTAAATCACCTATAAACATGCTACATGGTGAATTGTTTTAAAAATTAAAAAATGACAAAAGGTTTCTGTGAGGGTTAGGGGATAGAATATACCGTTTGTACCATATAAAACCATCATGTCTATTGAGAGTCCTCACAAAGCACATATGTCAACATATATGTGTGTGTGTGTAAAAGCAAAAACGTATTCATCAAGAAGCCTATTATTAGACTGTAAGACAGCTTGCGTGCATAAAAAGCTGATGCTAACGTTTACAAAAAATAAAATGCATAAATAAACAGAATGCTAGTCTCCGCTGGCTGTCTTCCGTGTCGCTTAAATGGGTCATATTGTTGTTTATTTGAATTATTTTCCCCCTGAAGTCTATTTAAAAGTGTTAGTCAAAGTTTCATGCATTTTCCACCTTCTGTGACCTTTGAAATGAAACAGACCTTTTTTTTCTCGCTGCGTCTTTAAGACAAACATAATCAGCTCCTGCACATGTGAAATGAGTAGAAGCACTTAGAAGAGCTTTCGCTTGCAAACTGTTGCCGAGTCAACCACAGTTTTCACCACCTTAAATAGCAGCCCTCTTTTGAAAGCCTGCGTTGTGTCATGACAGGTTCACAAAACTGAGCCGCGATGTGTTGCTTAAACTGTTAAGGTCGTACTGAAAAAAATAGAAATGAACTTCAGGCGCTCGTTTCTAGTGTTGAGATCCTCTGGGATGATAAGCAGAGCATCAGGTGCTACTGTACACAGCCAAAACTACACAAGGGCTGAAGAACTTGCACAGATTTGAATTTTATCATTAGGAAAGCTGCCATTTGTTTCTAATTACCTTACCTGACTGAGCAGGCCAAGCAGATGTTATAGTTCAGGGGTCAAAGGTCATGTGTTCAAATGTATTAATTGGTTTTACATCAGCAAGATGTGGGAGTTTGATATGGGACGTTCGTGCCATTTAGATTCGACGAGTTGCCTTTTTGGCCCTTCGTCTCAGCTCTGAAAATTACTGCATGACCATTAAACTTTTCTTTCAAAGGATCAAGGAGAAATTCATTTTCTTTTCAAACGATTCCCCGTACAACAGCTTAACCATCGGCGATGGGTTCTAGCAACAGAGATTATTTTTAAAGCATTATTCATGCATTATTCATTATTCACTGCATTATACCCTAAATCGTTTATGTTAAGAGTCATTATGCAAATCAGGTAATCTTGCAAACACGCCCACTAAATTAATGCTGCTTGCTGGGAGCAATATCCCAGTTTGCAGACGGGTTGTGGGTGCTAGACTGTGGAAAACGCAGCAGACGATCATGATTTGGCACAGAATTTACGGGAACTGCGCAGCATTCCTAAATCATTGTGATCCGAAAATCTGAATCGGCTCTTTAAAATGCTCAATGTGTGCGCTAATCTAGATACATTCCAGTTATAATGCTGCTCTGCATTATCCTAACTAACTTGGAATATTCTCAAAATGTTCTCTAAAAGTTCTCTCAATGTTCTCTTAATGTTATTATACGTTCTGGCAGTAACATTAGTGGAACTTTTTAACATTATACTGTATATCACATAGCAGAAACATAATTCTTAAATTATTAGTGAAACATTTTTAAAAAACGTCACAAAATAATAATGTTTTAATAACTTGAATGTTCCTAGAACTTTCAAAACATTGTTTTTGTTTTTGTTACTAAATGGAAACATTAGGGAATCGTTTTTACAACCTAAAATTGTGAGCTGGGATTCCCCATCATGTGATCAAGTGCATTTCAATTAAGTAATTGTCATTCATGTAAAATTGGCTTATTATAGAAGTACCTTATTCACAAAACACTGTTTGCTGTACTAGACTGGCGCAATCAAAGCTGCATTATTGCTGCCTGTGGAAATTTCTTTAATTTCATTTAAGAGAGTTGTTTGTGTTCATGAAATGGTGATTAAATGATAGAGAACAGTATCATAACCGGATTCATATCGGTAAACCAGATTGCCGTTTCTGTGCTGTGGTTTCTGCACTTCATTGCTCGGAAAAGACATACAAAATGTAGAATTGCGATGTTCAAATTGATTTTTTGAATTTGCATAATGTCTGTAGCAAATCTGACACTGAAACAATGCAAATATTATAAAGTGAGTAAGGCACAAGTGAGTACAGGCATGGTTTTTTTTTTAGTATGTTCAAACAAATATCATGAACTTTTTTCAAGGCTCTGTTGCTATATTCATTTAAAAGAGTACATACAAATTTACGAATTTTCACTTTGTGAAAGCTGACCAGAAACAATAAACAGCGAGTCTAAGTAAACGTTAGTGTCAGCAGGTGAAATTCACTATTGGTTCATTTCCCCCAGAGTTTGACGTTGAAATGCGACGTAATGAAGCGGCACACTGCTAAGTAAATTCACCTCGTCGTCACCCGTCAAACTGCATTGAAAAGGAAATAACAAACTAGCTGAATGAGAAACGAATGAATAATGTACTGCTGCATGGAAAAGAAATGTCCTCTGAGCAAGAGAAAGTGTGTACAGGGCGACTATCTCCCGCAGTGCATCACAGAAGGCAGCCGATGCTGAGCTGCAGTACACCAGATAAACAGCAGAGTTTCCACCTGAGGATAAGCTCCGCCTCCCCAGCTAAACTAATAGAGACACCAATGGATAATATAATATAATATAATATAATATAATATAATATAATATAATATAATATAATATAATATAATATAATATAATATAATATAATATAATACAATACAGAATAGAATAGAATAGAATAGAATAGAAATAGAAAACAGAGTATGTTGGTGACTTACATGGAATAGTTCTCAGGTACAGGTTGTCTCGAATGACCTGCTGCAGTTTGTGGTCGATTGATCCTTTCTGAAACTGCAGGCTAAGATAATGCCTCAAATCACTGTTCAGCACTTTACCTGCAGAGAAAGAGAGAGAGAGAGAGAGAGAGAGACAAAGAGTGAAACCCAGACAGAGGGAGAGAAAGATAGAGAGATTAAGACACAAAGAGAGAGAGAGAGAGA